>JAXQKE010000278.1:0-27584 GCA_037042355.1 Candida sp. Y128-05E | reverse complement strand
TTTTGCAAAACTCTTCTCTTACCAAGAAGTAATTTGGATCCAGCCCAATCGGATCTGATATCTTGAAGGACTGGTGTACGAACATCATCTAAACTAACAACCCAGACATATCTAAATTCATCCAATGCACTTCTGATATCATCGAAAATTCTGGTTTTGTTCTCTCTACCTTTCTTATCGGTCTGAGCTAAGGTCACAAGCTTGGAACGTTTTGATCTAGGCATATTGTGTCAAGAAAGAAGTTACTTTTTATACACTATGAATTTTTGCACGAAAATTCACTTTTGTTAGCAGCTCATCTGAAATCTAAAAAATAATCACGTGATGGTTTTTTTTCAGATTCGGCCTAACACTAATCCAGAATAGGATACATTAGAATCCAGTTTAACCATTTGCAACAAATGTTCTCGAGCGGGGAGGAAGTAATTCTCTACGAGATATGCTTGATACGCTTTATCAACCGAAGTGTTCTCAAGCAACAAACTTTTAATTTGAAGATGTATATCAATCAACTTGGGAACCAATCTTGTGAGGTCTGCTTTGATATTCTCCGGGCAATCCACTGTAGTTGTATTACCATTCCTGTGATGCTCTTGTAATTCGTTTGCTATCCTGGAAACAATCAAATAAAAACTATACATTAATTTCTGAGAAGCTGTAGAATCAGTGTCAAAACAGAGAGCTTCACTATCGGATTTCAAACAAAATAGCAAGCAATCTAGCACGAGCTCTATATCTTCCGTCAGTCCTTCTTCAATCACCAATGAGTCGATAAAACTCAAAAATATAACAAAATTCTCTGAATCCAAGGAAGCAACCATTTCTTTAGCGCAGTTTGATAATTTTTGGACTTGCACTTCATTAGAAAGATGTTTAAGTGTACAAAGAACTCGCATAAATTCGAAGAATATTTTTGCGTTAACTTTGAATTCTGTAAATTGAAAATAATCTGTCATGAGCTTAACCAATTCAATCGCAAATTTATGATTTGAAGAGTTAGCGATAATTAATTGGAAAACAGAGCCAACTTGACTTTCGAGCGAAGCAACCAGAGAGCTCAAAAATTGTTGCATGCTTTCATCAGCACCATCATACTTAGATGAAAGTATGAATCTCATTTTTGATACCAATTCGATCTTGTAGTCCATATCCATTGTGCTATCAAATATGTCCAGAAATTGTAGATTCAAATCTATCTCACCATCTCTTGTCTTTGATGGTGATTTCTCTACTTTATTTGTATCAGTGGTCTTCTGTTTGAGCTTGTTTCTATCACCTTTTTGCTTTAGGTTTACATGAATGGGTGGTAGCAGCTTAGACTTTGAAATTGTTCCTACTGCGGAGATCTTTGACTCTATTGCCACAGAGATCTTTGACTCATTTGCTGAAATCGCACTCAAATCTGACGACCCGCCTGTTGTAATTTGACTACTTTGCTCTCCTTGAGCATGATTGGATACGTTAATATCGATGAGACTTCTAGTAACCTCTGTTGATGGCAAGCTTGGACCACAAAATAGCAGTCTAGGCATAGGTAGAAGTGAGCTAACAGAGTTCGACCCTGCCGTTTCGGGCTTAGAGGTTGGCGGAATTTTAGCATCTAACTTTTCATATTCAATGAAGTAATCATCGGCATTTGCTTCCAAAAGGTTACCCTTGTGGCTTGGAATGCGTCCGATTACGTTTGGTTCTACCACTATTGATTTTTTTAATCTATTGCTGTTCAAAGCCAATGGTTCACAGACGAAATCGTGGGGACGATTATAGTAAATGTTACCAACAAATTTTCCATCTTGGTTTAACGGCAAGTCTTTCAATCGATTCTGTCGTTTGCGAAAGAACCTCAAGATAGCTGTGATGACTATAACTGAAATTAGTTGAATTAAGAAATATTGCGGTTGAAGCGAGTTTAAATCAGAAAGTACACCAACTAAAGGTTGTGGCATTACTATCGCAACAGATTTTGAGAAAGTTTTCTGGGACTCCCCTAGGATACCAGCATCATCTGAAGTAAAAATATCAACAGAAACCACATCTTTCTTAAACGATTGACTGTCAATTTGATTGGGGAAATAAATTTCTTTGGATTTTGAAGTAGACGGATCAATAGGTGGATCAATTGATGCTATTTGAAAATTCTCAAAAAACTTGGTAATTAATTGAAGGAATGATATAATTAATGATTGTAAGTGGTATATTTGTGCTTCAATTAGCTCAATCATATTCCTGTAAATTATAGTGTTACTTTCATGGGGGTGGTAACAGACTGTAACAGTGCTGCAAATTTGATTGTTTTTCAAGCGCACCAAAATTCTCAAATTCACACAAAACTGAATTACTACTGTTGATGGGATTTCTACAGTGTTGGTCCCACCAACAAGGCAGACAAAGCAAGAGAAAAGTATAATCTCACTGTGTATTCGTACCACACTACATCTGACAAAAAAAACTAACGTAACTGTTTATTATTTAGATAAAAGCTTTCTTATATAAGTATGACCATATATAACGTAAATGGTCCAATGTTTTGAACTTCTCTCCAACACAGATGCAAATATTGGTTATGTTGGCAAAGTTCATTTAGATTTGACTACATTTCTACGAAATAGAAAAATAGCCAAACCCTGATGCAAAATGTTCTGCAAACTCGCTCTTAGCAAGTTCTGGTTTGTCGACACATACTAAAAGAGTATAACAATTACCAGTCACCAGGTATAATTGGTGCCTTAGCAAGTGGGATGTTTCTTTGATATTTGGTACCACCTGGTCTGCATGGGGGAATGTATGGATCTGGATGTTTCCATTCAGCCAATTTGGCTTCAGTTTTGGCAATAACTTTTTCTAGTTCGTCTGGGTTGCTTATGTGCTTGCTAGCATTAAATTGTTGTCTAATTTTAATAGTTTCATCCCTGTAAGCATCGAATTTTAATGAACTATCGAAAGCAGTTCTCAAAGCTTGTCTGAATAAAGAAGCTACTCGCTTGGAGTTTGCTTCAGTGAATGGTAAGATTGAAGAAGGCATTGCTGGCTCAACTCGGTCAATGAATAGCTCTTGACTTGAAAATTATTGCTCAGACAAATTTCTAAAGTTCTATTGGTTCAAAACTTATATACAGGTAAAAATGAAATAACATACAATCAAACACTTCAGAACTTCTAATACAACTGTTATTATTATAATATAAGAAATACATAGTTACTGTAATACATTTAAGGAGACATAAATTTTATCTGAATTTCTTTCTCACTTTGATTCAATTGCCATCAAACTACCAACGAATGATAACACCAATCTACTTCTTACTTCATTGATATCTTCTGGCACTAACCAAATTAATGCACCCAATTTTCTAGCAATAGAGATAGCCAATTTGGCATTGGCATATTTCTCTTCATCGCTAAGGTTACTACCTTGGTACACTAAATTGTAATCAACATAACCCGGTTTCATACCATTCAAAACATCAAGTAAGTACACAGATGAAGAAATTGACGAGTCTTTGAAAGATCTGATCGACGAACTCTTTCCTCCCTTGGCTACTTGCTTGTTAGCCCAAGATATCATGTCACTATCGGTCAATAATTTATTATTTTGACTTAATGCCGATAAAGTATTGACAATATTACGTCTCATCAATTGCCAGACCAATCCTAAAGTTAACAATTTATTACCATCAACTATATCTGAACCTTCAATACCAACTAACGAAAATGAATTAGCTTTACCAATTTCAACAGCGTAGTTAGTATTTTCCAATGCTTTGAAACGTGACAATTCAGTCGAGTTAGCTGGAATTTTGTTAACATGTTTGAATGAAACAGAGCCAGGCATAACTTTTTCAAATGCTTGTAACAAAACAAGACCATTTTTCAAGTCTTCGAAAAGAGAAACAACTGGTGGGTCAACATCCAAAGAATTAAGCCACAAAGTAAACACCCTAGCTTCTCTTTCTCCTTCTGCATCAAAGTCCTCGATTTCTATGTTTTCATGTTCTTCAATTGGAGCCAAACCTGGATGTGTGTTGAACAAATGTGCAACGAAAGCCAAGTTTAATTTTGGATTACCAGATACTAAAGAATTTGGAGTCAAATATTTTCTACATTCAATTTTATCGGCGTTGTCTAGGACCTGCTCAGCTCTTTCCAAAAGGTCTGACGTTTTCAAAGGTGATAAATCACAGTAGTCTGGCTGTAATTGGTGCAATAACACAGTATAGTTTTCACCGTCACTGACATCTTTGGAGAAGTTGGCAACACGTCTTTGAGAACCAGCATTTTTCAAATGATAATTGAACCATCTTAATAAAATTTGCTCAGGTGGTAATCTCAAAAATTGTTCTAATGTTTCGTCGTCTTCCAATAAACGGTACAATTCCGGGTGGTGTTTGATATCAACTTTAGACAATAATCCCCTACGAATAATTTGCCAAATTAAACCTAAAATCAAATGTTCCTTACCTTCAATAATATCTTCTGAATGAACATTGACCACAACACATCCAATAGCCTTGGCTGAGTTGATAACGATATTGGCATTTTCATTCATCTGGAAATTATTCAAAGCCTTCTTACCTTTTGGCATGTTCAACACTCTGGTATCAATGGTATCAGCTACGGAATCATTGATTAACTTTGATAAAACCAAACCATCACGACATTCGTCAAAGATTTGAAAAGTCTCGGTATCAAATGGCAATCTGTCCCCAATATCGGAATCACCAGTTAAAACGGAATTAATGTGTCTAGTAAACTCGGTTCTTTCTTCGTCATTTATTGTGTGAGTAGTACCAGAAGTTTTACCTCCGAAATAGGTCTTCTTCGCTGTATTGGCAGTTGGAATTGGTGGAGCTGGTTTGTTAACTCTACCAGGGGAACTAGGAGCAAAATTGGAGGTTGGAACTTGTAAGTCTTGTGAGTCTTCCTTCAATTTGGCCATCAATTCGACATAGTCATCCAATTCGACGTTACCAGTAGCATCAACATCGACCTGTTTCAAGGTTTCTCTAGCTTGGTCATAGGTGTATGTACCTTGTTTGGAAATAGCATTAATAACATCCTTCTTTTCTGCCCAACCTTTGTCATCGATATCAATTGCACGAAAGTCTTCAATTATTGAGTACAATGAAGATTGGTCCAAAATGGGAAACTTCTTCTGGAGTTTCAATACATTCATATTGAATTGATTAAAATTACTAGAAACTTAAGAATAGTGGCTTGTTTAAATCGGCACCTCCTTTATGGCAATTCCCATTTGATATCCTGCATGTAACCATATTTTAAAGAGAAGGATGATACCAGCAAATTTCACATTAGACTCAGCCCAATAACATAACTTAAATAAACACAGACTAACAAATACCATCAGTAATATTATTATCATCTATTCACATAGCTCTTGTCATTTAAACACCCATCTATCTCAATATCTATTATTTTTTATATGCTATAATATGTAAATTTTCATCAATTATGCATTTACATATAAAAACTAGAATCAGGTAAGATTACTGAGGGATATTTACTGGGAATTAGGAAAAATCAAACTCAGTAAAACACACAAATAGACAGTATTATCAAATCTTCTCTCTCCACTCTACTCTTTGTCCATTTATAGTCTCCTCATTAAGTCAATTTCAATTGCCACATTTTGCAAAATGTCATTTCACGCGTGATTTTGTCTAAAACATTGACATTAGACAATTATATCGACTAAACCTACAACTCTAATACAATACTATAACATTTAGATATACGACTCAGTGACAACTCAAATAAGGATGGATCCATCTATACATGACTCTATAGTATCAGACCCTACTTCGTCACTAACTTTAACAGAGGATGACCTCATGGGTAATGATAAACCATCGTTTGATATCGAACAGGTTCAACTACAATTCGAACTCAAAAATGGCTTAAAACAATTGCTTGTACAGAACAACAAAATGTGTATTCTATTGTCCAACTCTATCATACGAATTGACTTGGAAAATCCTGCTGGTGTTTTGAAAATAAAATTACCATCAATATCGAACGCTTCCAGTTCTGAAATCACCAATGGTTGGTTACACCCTAACGGCTTACACTTAATTGTTCAGATCAACTCTACACACTACTACTACTTGCATGACAGCTACAAAACTTTGAAGCCATTGACAAAATTCAAAAATATCCCAGTCACCCAAATTGTGTTTCTTAACGATGACGATCAATTGACTACTGGTGAGTTCCTAATTGGTACTTTAGACGGACAGATACTCGTGTCCTCGCTAAAATCACATAACACAGATAATAAACGAGACGACAAATATGTGAAACAAATTCACAAGTTCTCATCTAAAGCTAATATCTGGGGATTAACCTTTAGTAATAGTCTGAGTCAAATAAATGTCTTTTGTGGTAACGTTCAATATACATGGGACTGTTTTGATACGTCATATGCTGAGATAGTTCGAGTCTTCAAGTCCCCATACAAAGAAATCAACTTATCTAGCTCAGATGATGGTAGTTTTTCAGTTAACAATGACACATACGCTGCGGTCTTAACATCTGGTAAAATAATCACCAACGATTATGAAATTAATTTTTCAGGTTTGGAAGAATTGCCGGAATCAAAGTATAAATTAATTAATTTTGTTATTTCCCGACATCACTTGATTGATTTATACAAGGACAATCTTGTTGTTTTCAACAAACTATCGCTCTTATCAGAACCGTTGTCTATTAATTTACTGGAGTTTGGCAAGCATTTCTTTGGCATAACTGTGGACGAAAAATGCAATACATTTTGGTTGTACAACAATAACTCGATTTTGGAAATAGTAATACAGAATGAATCAAAATCAATGTGGTACAACTATTTCAAAATGGGTAGATACGATGAAGCATTAGATTGCTTAGACAAACTGGACCCAAAGAATACATTTAAAGTAGATATGATATCAATCAAGAAAGGGTACGATTGTTTGCAAAGAGGAGGTTTTGGGGTCGACTTCTCGGAGTCAAATGAGGATAGTCGCCACCTTATGAATTTACAAATCGAAGGAATTAAAACTTTAGCTGAGCTGACAGAACCTTTTGAGAAAGTGTCGTTAATGTTACTCAACCATTCAAGCAACCATTCTTCACCTCTCTCTTTTGTGTCAGAGAAATTACATTTGGAGTATCTTCTAGTCAAATATGAACTTGCAAGAGACAAGGATAGAAATAAAATCAGAATCCAAATCCTATCGAGTTGGATAATTGAATTGATGTTAAGAATAATTTATCGTCTTGAAAAGGAACATCAAGAAACCACAGCAAACGATGCAAACAATGAAATACAGGTATTCAATAACAGGTTTCAAGACTTTCTTCTGAAAAATTACAAACACTTGCATCGCCAAACAATCTATCAAATAATAACTGATTTACACTTCCCAACCAAGTTGATCTTTTATGCAGAGCTAATTGAGGACTACCATTTTATATTGAACCACTATATCGACAATAGCCAATGGAAAGAAGCCTTGAAATGCCTTTTGAAAATATATATTTCCGAAAAGCACTCCAATGATATCATATATGCAACATCCAATATTCTATTGACCAATTTTCCAAAAGGTACGGTAGAAGCCTGGTTGAAGTTCAACAAAAAAGTCGATAGTGATTCCAAGGATGAAAGCATTCAAAATGAAAATCTTCTACCTGCAATTTTAACTTACAACATGAATAATTCATCTATTCCATTGAATGAAAATTACGGTATTCAATATTTAAAACAAATAATTTTTGACAAAGGTGTAAAAAATAAAGATGTTAATAACACGTATTTATCCTCACTTATAACATATCCGGACACACCAAATAACAAACCTACGGTTCTTACCAATTTTGAGATAGCAGGGAAGATGCTTTATAAATTCTTATCTTTGGCGCAAGGAGAATCTCATCGATCGTTGATGTATAATTCACAGTTTATACTACGCTTATGCTTATCATATAAGCACTACCAGACTGCCGTTCTTATTCTTATTCATGATTTGAATTTATTTGAACAAGCTTTGAAATTAGCATTGAGTCACAGTTTTTTTGATTTAGGGGAGTTTGTTTTACGAAAATACGATGAATTGAACTCTAGTGTGGGAGCGGGCGGAGCTGTAACGAATGACGACTTTACACCAACTGACAATAATATCAGTAAAATCAGTTTACTGGATGAGAATTTTAGCAGACGTAAAAAGTTATGGATCACATTTGCCAAATATTTAATTGAAAGCGTCTGCAAAGATAACTCCAATATCATAACAAAACTGGGAAAGTCAGTTCTTAATGAAGATCCAGCAACAGAAGAGGATGCTGATGTCAATCGTCAAATCCCAGCAGCATTGCACCTGAATATACAAGATGTTACTTTAGATTTGGTTTCCCAAATGACGGATTCAAAAGCTTCGGAGATCCAACTTAATGAGCTCAATCTGGTTAAATTAAACCAAGTTTTAAAGTATGTACTTAATCTTGCAAATGGTGAGTCTAATGGTGATTTTATTGGACTCAAAGATCTATTGCCACTCGTGCCTGAGAATATTATTATAAATAACTTCAAAGACGAAATAGTGAATTCCTTGAATCAATACAACGAAAAAATCGGAGAATTGTCAAGGGAAATGAAAGAGTCTCTTGAGATATCATCAAACTTAAAGCAACAGATCAAGGAGATGTCGAAGAAGTCCAACCAAGGAAAAGTGTACTCTATAATCCAACCAGGAGAGGCGTGCTTACTATGCAAGGAATTACTCATCAAAAAGAATTTTATATACTTTCCAAATTGCCACCATGGGTTCCACAAAGATTGTTTAATCAGAAGTTACTTGAAGCTGAAGAATTATCGTTTCAAAAAAATCTTTGAAAACTTCAAACTGAATCCTACAGATTTCAACAAAAGTGAATTGGACGAGAATTTGCTTAAAGATTGTGTTCTTTGTAACGAACTCAATATTAATCAAATAGATGTGAATCTAATTGATCCTGTGTTTGATAAAGCTCAAATTGTTGAATGGAGCCTTTAAAATTAAATTTTCCTGTGTATAATTTTTTAGCTCATCCCATCTCATAAATAGTTGCATAGATATAATCTACTTTTTCTAATACAGTACAATCATTGAATGGGGAAGACACAGAAGAAGAACAGTAAAGGTCGTTTAGATAAGTACTATTACTTGGCCAAAGAAAAGGGTTATAGAGCTCGTTCTTCGTTCAAGATTGTTCAAATTAATGAGAAATATGGTCACTTTTTAGAGAAATCCAAAGTAGTTATAGATTTGTGTGCCGCTCCAGGTTCATGGTGTCAAGTTGCTTCCCAACTTTGTCCAATAAATTCATTAATTATTGGTGTTGATATTGTACCAATAAAACCTTTACCAAACTGTATTACTTTTCAATCTGATATTACCACTGAAGATTGTAGGTCCAGATTGAGAGGTCACATGAAAACTTGGAAAGCTGATACAGTATTACACGATGGTGCTCCAAATGTTGGTATGGGTTGGGTTCAGGATGCTTTCACACAATCGCAGTTGACCTTGCAAGCCTTAAAATTGGCTGTCGAAAATTTAGCCCCAGGTGGAACATTTGTGTCTAAGATTTTCAGATCAAGAGATTATAATAATTTGATGTGGGTGTTTCAGCAATTGTTTGACAAAGTAGAGGCAACGAAACCTCCTGCTTCTCGTACAGTATCTGCAGAAATTTTCGTGGTATGTAAAGGGTTCAAAGCACCAAAAAAATTAGATCCACGATTATTAGACCCAAAAGAAGTTTTCGAAGAGTTGGGTGAAGAAAAAGCGAACAATGAAGCCAAAATTTTCAACCCTGAAGTCAAAAGAAGACATAGAACTGGTTATGAGGAAGGAGACTATTTGTTATACCATACTATGCCAATAATTGAATTCATAAAGGACGAGGATCCAATTAACACTCTTGGTGGGCTTAACAAGTTAGTAGAACCAGAAAAGGATGATCTTGAATGGAAAATATTGCACAAATTGAAATCATGTACACCAGAATTATTAGAATGCATCAAAGATTTGAAAGTACTTGGGAAAAAAGATTTCAAATTGATATTGAAGTTTAGAAAACAAGCAAGAGAATTATTGGGATTGGATGTCGATGAAGAGAAGTCAAGAGAAAACTTGGTTGAGGTGGAACCTTTGACCGAAGATCAAAAAATTGATAAAGAATTAAGCGATTTGTTAGACAAACAGCGTCAAAAGCTGAAACGTGAGAAGAAACGAGGAAATGAAGTTAAGCAAAAAGAGATTGTTCGTAATCAATTAAATATGTTAACGGATATGAATATCGGTATTGAAGCAGCGCTGCTTGGTGCTGAGTCCCTATTCAACTTAACAACTGCAAAGAAAACGGGCCAATTAGACCAGCTTGCGAAGGGTAAGAAAAGGATGATCTTCAACGATGAGGAACTTGCAAAGGATAATGATATCCATATTGATGACGATGCTGAACAAAATTCCGAAGATGAAATTGACGAATTAGAAGAGCAACTTGACGATATGTATAATGCATATCAAGATAGAAGAGCAGAAAAAGATTCAAACTTGAAAGCCAAAAAGCTCAGAGGAGATGCGAACGATGAAGCATGGGACGGTATACAATCAGGTGATGAAGATCAAGAAGTTGATGAACCAAAGGATTATGAAATGGAATCCGACTCAGATGATGACGACGACGAGCATATTAGACAAATCGTCGATAATACCCCAAAACAAACATTATCTAAAAGTGCTAAAGTATTTTTTTCGTCTGATAACATTTTTGGTGAATTGGGAGATGATCAGTTAATCAAGCAACTTACTAAGACTGAAACTCCAGAAACTCAACCTGAGACTGAAGTTAAGGAAGATGTATCTATGAGTGACGATAGCAGTGATGAGGAAAGTGACACTGATAATGATTTTGAAATTGTACGCGGGGAAAACGAATTCCAAGAAGATGCAGACTACTCAGATTCCGATGAAGAAACAACTAATGAAAAATATAAGAAAGCCAAATTGCATAAAGAGAGGGTTGACATTGCTACAGTTGAGGCTATGACTTTAGCACATCAAGTTGCATTGGGTCAAAAGAACAAATATGATTTAATTGATGAAGGTATCAACAGATATTCATTCAGAGACAAAGATGACTTACCTGAATGGTTCCTTGACGATGAAAATAAACATAACAAGATCACCAAACCAATTACCAAAGAAGCAGCGTTGGCCATTAAGGAAAAACAAAAAACTCTTAACGCCAGACCGATAAAGAAGGTCTTAGAAGCTAAAGGTAGAAAGAAGATGAGAGCGTTAAGAAGATTAGAGAAATTGAAGAAAAAATCCGATTCGATTAATGATGACAGTGATAAATCAGAAGCTGATAAAGCTAGTGAGATTCAAAAATTGATGAGGAAATTAACCAAAAAACAAAAGATAAAACCTAAAACCACCCTTGTTGTTGCCAGAGGTTCCAACAGAGGTCTTTCAGGTAGACCAAAGGGTGTTAAGGGTAAGTATAAGATGGTTGATGGTAGTATGAAGAATGAGCAACGAGCTTTACGTAGAATTGCCAAGAAAAACAAGAAATGAAGTGTACATTAGGTGAATAAGTCTACTTGAACCATCCACTCTGCATAGAATATCCTACGTCCATGAATATATAGTTTTTGGTGATGTATATTAGTTGTATAGGTAGCATTAATATATTAAACATTAATTTAACCCAAATAGGTCAAAATGGCATAAAGCTGATAAGATTGGATGCATAAACAATAGACCAATGTGTCATGTGATGTCCCCATCTCACCTGGGTCCTTTGTTTTACTGTAGCCCTTTCGCCCTGTTTTGCAATTTGGAACCTTAATTGAAATTGTTCTTTAAAACCCCAAATGAATACTTGAGCGCGTCTCGCCTATTCAAATATCATTTGGTATCAAGCGAGAATCTACAACTATATGAAACAGCGTCTATGCCAGTTAGAAACCATCAAGTAGTGTTATGGGTAAAGTTCCAACCTTGTGTAATTAGGCGTCATTTTATAAATACCAAATCTTATCCGTTTGATGGAACCTCGACGCATTATGATTTTTTTTATATAGTGATGAAATTCACAATGCAGCGAATCAATTAAATTGAAATTCTACATAATGGGGCATAACATTGCCATTGATTACTGATATACTGGTTCCATTGATACCAATGTAGGCAAAAGATTTCTTTTGGAAGATCAACTATTTTGAGGTTTACGAAAACCTAATTTGTAAGATGAAATTTTGACGGGACCGATGAGGATGAAAACTCAGCCAAGAGAGGCAGTAGAGATGATTTACGATAGGCGCAATGCGTAACCTAAGGAGGTGTTTAATATGACTGAATACTGCCTCTGTACCTTACATTACTTGTTTCAACATGAGTATTTCATTTAAATGTCATTTGCATTTGAAATGCAAAAGAGTTTCGTCATAGAAATTTTAAGTTTTTTTTTTTTTTTTTTTTTTTTTTGGTTTAATGGATTTTTAAAAATTTCTTCTCCTTCTTAGAAATTCATTTGCTTTAATATTATTTCATTTAGGTCTTTATTACCAATCTACCTTACTTTCTATCTTTAAACTGAAAGTAATTTAGTTGCATTTGTTATTACTCATAACGTCCACTCGTTCCATTCAGCCTTGTTTACTACTTGGGGTTTTTTTTTCAAACATTATAACACACGGTTCTTAACTAACACTTAGATCCATTTCACACTGTCATCATTTATACCAACAAGCAAACTTTTACATAATATCGTTTTAGTTTCTGCTGATTTTTTTGTTAGTTCCAACTTCATCATTATTTTTATCAACCGTTAGTATTTATATGGCTACTGGATATTGAGACCACGCACTTACCGGAGATGAGTTCACTTCCAGATTCAAATAATCTTTTGTCTACATCGAGTATTCGTACTCATAGACACAGGAGATCTCAAGCGATCTCCGGTGATTTCGATGTAGTCGGGTTGGGACTATTTTCACCATCATCTTTCAAACCTCCCACTAGTTCACAATCAAATAATAATAACGTGGATGTCGACCAACAGTACACATTCGACAATGAAGTAGACTTCATCAACAAACCATCCAATGTATCCTTTTCATTTCCCAATGTCAAAACCCCAGATTTGAAGAGTGGCTCCCCAAGACATAGTTCGACAATAACATCACCCGCACGTCGTTCATCTTATTTCCATCCAAGCACAACCTTGAACTCACCAATTAAGCTTGGGACAGCATCACACAGACGTGCTAAGTCGTCATCCTCTTATACCAAGACGCGTTTCTTTGCCACTGAAGACACCCACATGTTTTCAGAAAACATACCAGATGCCATGATTGATTTGGATGAAATCTTGAACACTAATCTACAAATAAATGACACAACAAATACCCATAAAGATTCAAACATACAACAGATTTCCACAGCCGAAATTTTTCCTACCGATGATGACTTTCTAGCATCGCCTTTTCACAAATCGTCAAACCCATTCGTTAGTTCTCCATACTATAGTAATGTTAACAGTACCCCAATATTTGAAAACCCGATAGAGGAGCGAAACAGTTCTATTGCTGAAGAAGAAGATGGGATTTTGGATAATGATGAGGTAGTTGACAAATATACAGATGACACTGCAGGTGTACTTGACTCAGATGATGAATTCTATTTGCATCCACCACCAACTGGTAGCTTATATGCTAATAATTCAGCTAATTCGTCGTCTACGAGTTTGAGAGGGAGACCAAATTCGGCTACGCATTTGATCGAAAAGACATTATCCAACTCATCGAAAGATTCAGTTGGTTCTAGCAACATCATGTCATTCCGGAATACCACTCCCCCACCAATTACGCAGAAGCGTTCAGGAGCAAAGGCCAATCGATATCAAATCTTTTACGACCAATCAAACCGAATTTCCAACGCTTTGAAGAACTCATCGAGTGACAGTATTAATCTATTCAAAACA
The DNA here is from genome assembly GCA_037042355.1 of Candida sp. Y128-05E. NCBI lineage: Eukaryota > Fungi > Ascomycota > Pichiomycetes > Serinales > Debaryomycetaceae > Candida > Candida sp. Y128-05E. Next base: position 13,556 of record JAXQKE010000278.1, on the reverse strand, counting down.
GATAGTAATGGCGGATCCACTCCGAAGGAATTACGTGCTTTGGGGCATTCCTCCAGTTTGCCTAGTTTGAAAACTCTGAAACGAGTAAACACTTACCACTATCCTTTACCCAGATTTATTGAACAACGATCTATTAGAGTCGGCTCACCCCCTATGACATCGTCTCCCTCGCAATCATCCTTAAGGGAGTCTACTACTGTCACTGAAGATAATACGACCGATTTTCTTACTTTCGAAGAGGATAAGAAATCATTTGAGGGCGAAGTTACAGATATACCAAATGAACAGATCGAGGTAAATCGTGTTGATGAGACTGCAATTGTATCCAATATGGATTTAGTCCAAGTTAACGAATCTAAATCGGATTCTTGTCAACCTAATAATCCAGTTCGTATTTGCTCAGTAAAGCCAACTAGCCCAATAAGCATACAGTCAGATGCCTCAGCAGGGATTCTTAGTAACGCAACGACCGAAATAACGGACCATTCAAGTTATGCGTCGGATGCTGTCCATGGAAGCACAAAACAAGATTCTTCTAACACAATACCCTTATTTGAAAATATCAATAAGACCTGGACATTGGAACGGATGAACACTCCATCCATAATAATAAGCAGTGAAGCTGATGGAACCTCATCGCCGTCGACTGATAATACCTTCAAGCAAGACGAGCAAGCAAATAATCCGAAATTAAAAACTACTCTGATGCCTGAGCTAATTTATACCAATACACCCAAAAACTCACGAGCATTAGAAGACACAAGCATCACTAATGAACACCTACCAACCAGACATTCTCCCACAAAATCAACGAATCAACCTGCACGTCGACCTTCACCAGCTGTGAAATCATTTTTGGGTGAAACTCAAATTCCAACTTACAAATTTAACTCCCGACTGCACAACAAGGGAAACTCTGGGAAAGAAATTGATCCAACTGGAGAAATCACGCTGGTAAAACTTTCTTCGTCCTTATCAAGGGTCAAACTGCACATTAGATCGAAGTCGTACTCTATTGATCTATCACCTAAGATTTCGCAAGGAAGTTCTATATTTTATACTGATGAAGCGAAAGGACAGAAATCTAAGAGAAGAAGTTTAAGACTCATGGACTGGTTTAAGAAAAAATAGTCATATTGCATTATATATATAAAAATAATTAGTTTAGATATATGTATCTTAAAAAAGCATCCTGCACTTAATTTTTGTAATTGTACGATCTGAACACTGTGTATAGCCAAGAAGAGAAGAATAGTCAAGCAAACATCTCAATCCATGTCAACCGATTATAATTTGCCAAGTGACTTTAACGAGACATTAGTTTCAAAATATGACGAAGCAATTGCTAATGGACACATCAAATTCAACGGTGAGCTGGCCGTGAATGAAAAAATCCACGAACTGATCGAAGGCACAAATGTTAATTTCCAATTGACACTTTTGGAATCCTTGGTACACAGACCCGAAAAAGGTGATAAGGAACTGGATCCATTTGCGAATCCGGAGCCTGAACTTACCTTTATACCTGACTTTGGGAAGAAAGACGAACTAAAACTTGTTTACAATAAATTCCCAGTCGTACCTCATCATTTTTTACTTATAACAAAAGATTATGTATCTCAGAACACTCCCTTAACTGCAAGCGAGTTAATGAGCATGGCCACTATATTGAAAAACCTTGAAAATCAAAATGATGACGAATGGTTCTCTTTTTATAATTGTGGGCCAGAAAGTGGTGCATCGCAACCTCATAAGCATGTTCAATTCATGACTTTACCAAAAGGGTTTGTACCATTCCCACAACTGATAGCTATGAAATCTGACCCATTTCTTCCAAATGATAAAACTGAACCATTGCAGGATGGTGCCTTACCATTCGCTCACTTTGTTGCTCGTTTACCCGATTCAGATTTTGATGAAGATGATTTATCATTGTTTTTTGCATCTCTCTTACAACGTACATTGACTACTTTGCGTGAAAATGATGCGACTCATATCTCATACAATTTCATTATGACAACCAAATACATGCTTATGGTCCCAAGATCTAAATCAACCTACAAGAACCTTGGAATCAATTCATGTGGTGCTATGGGATTAATGTTGTGCAAAAATAACGATTTGTTTCAAATGGTGAAGGAAGACAGTGCGATCACTGTTTTGAAGGATGTGTGCTTCCCATCTACAGCTGGTCAGAAGACAGACGAATATAGTTACTAGATTAGTTCCAATCATAGAATCGTATATATAGAGTTGTAGTATATATATATATATATATATATAATAGAACCAACAGTAAACATACTTCCTAATTAGGAAGTCTAACTTAGCCAATCAAAACAAAACAAATTCTGATTTTTCGACTCTCACAAAAAATTAACTGTTAAATCTTTATTAGATTACTATCAACGATAAACAACAATGGCATCTCTTACATCCGTAGTTAAAGCTGCTGATTTCATCTTATCTAGACCAACTTTATCTAAAGTTGTCACTCCAGTTGCCAAGGTCTTTTGTGCCTACGCTGGTTACAGGGAAATGGGATTGAAATTCAATGATTTGATTGCTGAAGAATCCCCAGTAATGCAAAAAGCCATCTCAAGATTACCTGAAGAAGAGAGTTATGCCAGAGTATACAGAAATATTACCGCACATCAATTAGCCTTGTCACATCAATTATTACCACCAAATAAAGCTGTCAAACCAGAAGAAGACACCCATTATTTGATTCCATACATTTTAGAAGCTGAAAAAGAGGCATTTGAAAAGCGTGAATTAGATAACATTGAAGTATAATTCAGTGTTGACTCCAGCATCATCTTGTGTTATCTCGTTAAATTTTAAATTAGTTAGCAAAGTCCTTAATCTATATAGAAAAAAATGCATAAATGAAATATTGTGTGGCGATATCCAAGACCATTCGGTTGGTGTCAAATACTAAATGTATACATGGACTGTGATCAAACTATACCACAGTTTACATTATTCGGAAATCAGTACATATGAATATCTATTATAATACAAAATATATGCAAATCACATTCCTAATCTAAATTTACGCAATTGCTCTAGTACCAAGAATGTGACAATGGTTTGTGGTCCTAAACGTATGAATGATGGAATCCATCCCCTAAACATGAACCCAACACCTTCGTTTTTCACAGCTGTTTTCAATATGCTTACTGCACTTTCACTTCCACCCTTAGCATTCATAATTCTGGTCTTCACTACGTCAGCTGGGGAACACACAGTAGTTGCTACCAAACCGGCTAGTAAGGAAGCGGAGAAGTGTGTAGATTTCTTAGATGGATCAAGATTGAATGAATCAATCAATAACGATTTTGCAATATCGTAGGTCACAACTTGCGAAGCAGTCATCAATACACCTCTTACAAGATTAGGTGTTAACCCTCGAAATAATGACGAGACGTGTTCCTCTTTACATATACGATAAATTCCATCGAATGCATTTCTATAATTTCTTCTTTGTTCCACTGGTAAACTTGAGTCGTTTTGCATTCTTATATTGACAACATCTGATGGGTTACCGATCAATCCACCAGCTGCACCTGCGATCATTGACAATGGAAGTAATACAGCTGTACCTGGTTTCAGTACATTATATGATTCCATATACCACTCTTTCAAGGATTCATAAATTCCAAAACGAGCCGTCGAGTATGTTGCTTGTCTCAACAAGGAGGCAGTTAAACCTGAGTAGATTTTGAAAAACCCTTCCTTGGTTATAATACTGTAAATCATTCCTACCAATGATTGGCCCGGAGTCTTTGCTGTTTGTAACCTTACCTTCGCAAGGTCCAATGGATGAGTAACCATTGAGGCTACCATACTAGCTGCCCCTCCATACCAAAAGGGGTATTTGACTTGAGTTTGCTTGGTTGACATAGTTGGTGAATTACGCTTGAAGTAAATAATAGCTCATCTGGTATCTATATATAAGACACAGAAATTATCCGCCAAAAAAATAAAACTTGCGTCTGCCACAAAGGTCAACCGATAAACGTAATAAACATTGATTTAAATCGTTCAAATGAACACGCTTAGTTACGCAGATAAATGTATAGCAATCATTCCCATGCATTCAAATACTCAACAGTTCAGGTTCTTCATAACTATGCCAATTGTTAGCTGAAGAGTCTACAACCTCATCTCAGATTGAGCTGCTCGCGGTACCGGTCAAAATCGGAGATGCTCTCGGGAAGATATTTTTTGGGAAATCTCCCCTCCTCACACAGACCCCTCTTTACTTCTATATAACCAAAAGATAGTTTCAAGACTACAAGACAGTCAATGCGTTGAATATATGTAATAATATGCTATGTAGTGAAATTAGATTTGCTTGTTTGGGTTGACAAGTATGTCAATTGACTGAACTGCTATTGGTTGGCTCCAGTTTCACAACCTCGTCATTGATATCCTGACCATCTTTCTGTCTGATATTCTCATTTTTGGGAATTCGCTTATTTGTGGTGAAGATGGATGCTATGAAACTAACGCTGGCAAGCGCCAATCCCAAATAAAAGGCATTTTTTATTGCTCGCATAATCTGATCTAAAACAAGCGCTTGAGTTGATGGCGAAAACGACCGAATTAGACTGGGAGATTCAATTATTGCTTTAGGTTCAATGTGCATCAACTCTTGATATTCTAAAGAATTTGGAGATAAATTCTGAATTACCTGTACAATATAAGAAGTTCCACTTGTCTGAAAAATCAATTGGGCAATACTAATAGAAATCGTACCACCAAGAGATTTGACGAAGTTCAAGAAAATGGTTACTTGTATCAAGGAACCCTCTATATTATTAGGGGCCTTTAATTGCGCCGCGATCATGGAGCTTTGAAATTGTAGTCCGATCGATACACCCGCAATAATCAACAATCCTATACGGTCCTTTGCTGGGGAATCAACATCCAATAATAGGAATAACCCAGCCCCCAAAGGACCACATATTGCTGAAAACATCATTGTGATTTTGACATACCTGGTAAATCTCATAAACGCTCCATTCAACATGGACGAAATGGTAACCGCAATAACTAGCGGTAACAAATCCACTCCTGATTGCCATGCAGAAGCATTGAAAATGACTTGAAAATACACCGCTAAGTAGTTGATGGCAACCATGAAGAACCCAAAATTCAACAGGGCACTTGAACAAGCAGCAAAGATTTGGGGAATGATTATCACTTCTTTGATAATTATAGGCTTCTTGGATATCTTGAAGTTATAGTAGATAAAAATTATTAATAGTACACCACCTAATACGAAGCTGCAGATCACGGCTGCTGATCTCCATGGAAAGTCTATACCACCAAAGGTTAAGCCTAGAAGAACCAAGACCAAGCCGGCAACAAGCAAAAAAGTACCAATGTAATCGATTCTGGCTAATTTTTCCCTTAAATTACCACTTGGCTTCGGCGGATGAAATCCCAAAATCAATAAAAAGAATGCCACTCCACCGATTGGTAAGTTGATATAAAAACACCATCTCCATGATACATGTGTCGCCAACGCACCCCCGACAAATGGCCCAAGAACACTAGCAACAGAGAAGGTCACACCAATGAGTACAAAAGAGAGCGGTCTCTTCGATATAGGGACTGATTCTGTTAAAATTAAAACAACCATAGATTGGATACATCCACCTCCAATACCCTGTATTACTCTTCCGCCAATTAACATAGACATTGAATTAGCAAGTGCAGCTATCAATGAACCTACTTCGAACACAATGATACCCCCAAGCATTGTAAGCTTTCTGCCAAAAGCAATAGATATTTTTCCATATGATGGAGTTAAAGTGGCCATGGGTAACAAAAATCCTGAAGTGAGCCAACCAATCTTTTCGAAACTGTTGAACTGGTTGCCAACATCACTTAAAATTGTTAAGACTATAGTTTGATCAAGAGCAATAATAAATAGACTAATCACACAGCTAACGAGTGTGGTCGCAAGTTTGAAACCAGTGATATAATGATCCGTTGAAATTGTACCATCTCCAGCATTACTCTCATAATACTTACTATCAACCTGTGGCTCAACAACAATTGGCTTCCGACTGTTGGATGCAACAATGCCTTCTTTCTCTTCTTCGGCTGATCTAGTTGAACTATCTTTCACCATCGGTACATCAGCATTGGAGTTCAATGTATGGCCATTACAATTATTACCAGTAGCGTTCTCCTTCCTTGGCCATCAGAAATCGCAATGTCGAGTTTCTCGACATAATTTGTCAAATCACTGGTCAAATAAGGAATAAGTCTAGAGCCAAAAGAACAGTCTCCTAACGATCACCCCAAGCAAAAGCAATATATATTTAACTCAACCAAAACAACCCTACAAACGAAACGCTACCAAACCAAGCTCCTAGGGCAACCAGTATTAACGAACAATTGACTTATCCACAAAATAGACATTTCACCAAAAAAATCATGAGTTGAATAACAATTCTAATAAACATTGCATCTACTTGCTCTATACTAAACACTCACATATGTATCCCCGGACTATAAAAACTCAAGAAATACAAAATTACAGTGCACTCCCCTAAGCACATGTTCAAATATACTATATAGCCAAATAAATAATAAAACAAACACTTCCCAATATAAAATCGAAAACCTATCTCCGAGCTCAGCTCATATTAAGAACAAGATTGAATACTGTAAGTCAAAGCATATCATTTCCGACAATTGCGTAAACATATAGGTGATTCATACAAAATCATTATATCAATACTTCCAGGAATAATACAATATACCAAAACAATTCCAACAATTATATATAACCCCGTACAGAACCGTTACTTCCTATAATTCAAACCTTAGAATCAAACAAACTCTTATTCTCCTATATATAGTAAAGCAAATTCCCTATTACAAAAAGCTCTAAAAACGCTAAACTACAAAACCACCCATAATACATTCACTCCAACGTTCCACTAATACAAATATCCCTCTCCGTACTATTGACAAAAAGGCCTTCCCACCATGACATTAATATGCATTACCTACCCAGTACATAAAAATTCGACATGACCTTAAATAATAGTATACAAACTCCAATATAATATCGAACATAATCTATTCAACAGTTAACCACTGACCGCAAATCGTAACGCATATATGTGCTCAGAATACTCCAAACAATTAAAATCCCAAAAGAGAAACTCTACGATACCAAAGTGCATACTCAAAATCAAAGTACCATTCATTGTTACTCAGCATGCAACAGCAGAATAGTTTAGTAATGGAATATTTAAAAAATCAAATCTACAATTGACACATTCCAATTGAATAATAGATTATTTCCGATAACCTACTGACTACTGACCTAATGCATACATTCAGAACTCCTATCAAAAACAGAATACCTTAATCAGATCAATCTAGTAATCCTACTATGAGACCGAGGAATCACACACTACATTAAGCATTCATAATATCGCAAGATACAGTAATCTAAATCACCGAAAATATCCAAATCTGCAAAGATCGCTTTCACCAAAGAATATCTAAACCAAGATCAAAATAAGTAAGCCTAGAAAATCAATCACCAGAATTGGAGCCATCCACTCAAAATGATACACATTAACAATTCACATAGCTTTATCATCCTTGCAACAAAATCTCATAGGTTCTGCACTTCCCGAACACTACTCCTCGAATTCCATGCTGCACATATCGAATCTAATTTAAAGTATCTCTTGTGCAGAAGTGATATAACTATCTTCAATTACTACATAGAATGCAACTACTATTCAGCACTCAAAATCAACAAACAAAGTACGGTTACTAGATTTCCACCGCATTGTAAAATAGATCGCCATTATATAATTTACCTCAAATACAATCTAAACGATAAGTACAATTTAACATACCAAATTTGGTAGCGAAATTGTAATATTCTTGAATACACTACGCTAGAACACAATCTCGTATCAGGCTAAAGTAATGACACACCTTTCTTTCCTTTGTTGTATCCAAAGTTGTTTTTACAAGTGGTCAGTAATCCATAAGGTACGATAGTTCCAAAGGAAGATTCACATTTACATTAACAGATCATAAAGGATACATAATAGTCAAGTTTAGTATCCCTAGGTGGCATGCTTCTTTTTGATACCGTTTCACCATTTGCTGAGTGGTACATTTAGTCTATTTGAATCGTATAAAAACTATTGTACACTATTATAAAGAGTCATAGATTCAAATTTACAGTATTTTGTGAAGTCTGTAGTAATCAAATAAAAATATTAAAAATAAACCTTAGGACCTATAATCTATTCATTGATATTATGCATTCTTGAACAAATATATGATATTGTCTAAATGTTGAACACCTACTAGTAAGCTCTCTATTTCAGTGAAGTTCAATTGAACCATAATGGTAGCTTATTATTCCAAGCTGATCTACAAACTCGAAGATCGGATTAATATTGCATGGAATGATATGGAGATTTTGTTTCACATCTGATGCGAGTTTATCTTGTGCAATGTATTAAAACTATAGAGCGCAAAGTTTCATTTATATTAACAAACATATCTTGGAATGTACCTATGTACATTTCCTCTATACTATTATTAGTAGCAAGGGCTTGTAATTAAATAAATCGACTTGAATACTAACTGTGGGAGTATTAGTACATAAAGCGAATTTATGGTCTATTGCGTTCAAGGGGAACTGGAGAGGGTCTAAATGTCTTAGAATAATATAGTTAGCTATAGATAAATATATGAGTCAAGTGATTTGATTTGTGTAGGTGGGATAGGTGATGTGTAGTTTGGTGGTTTGTCCGAATAAGGATCTCTTGTATGTGCTGCCTATGAAGTGTTTGTTGAAGAACATGTAGTATGAACAATATTAAGTCATATGCTTAATCATATTTTATCTGGTTGAAACCACCAGGTTGTTTGATATTTTATCTCTGAGGTGAGAATTATGTTTATGTTCTATTATTTGTTCATAATTTTGTAACAGTGTTTGTCTCCAATGAAACTTTGAATTACTACGTTTAAAAATGCTTTTAAGGAAACTTCTCACTTCAATTCTATCATCTTATGCTCCGATATGGATTTTCTTACTCTATACACATTAGGTCTTATTTGCTGGACACAGTATGTGTATGTATTAAGATATTCCCAGAGTTATGTGGGTAAAGATTATATTCACTAATTTTGTATACTATTTTAAAATTACTCTTTTAGAATTAATAAGTCGATTACGTGGTAACAGTGTGTAGTTTGAAGAAGTAAATTAGTTTAGTTAACGTATAATGAAAGAGTAGTTTATAAACAGAATCGCATACTCAGCCCGACTAATTTGCATTACGATCAATGACACTTTAACTGAATACGATGTTTTCATGTTTGTCTTTTTTTTTTTATTACATGCATATATTGAAAATAGCCTATAAATATCTAAAATTGTACTTTAAATTAACCATATTAGCAATTGGCAGCACCACCTTAGCCACCCATGGGCTCTTCTCTCACGCGGGGTTTATGGAGAGGAAACCGTAGTAAAAACCTCTCATTGATTGGTAATTAATAATTATATTTGATGTATTGGTTAGTAATGAGATTGAATGTTGTTTGTCACCACTACCAGATTTGGTAACTACCCTGCCCAATTCAAAACTTTCTGGGATGCTACTGGTGGTTTATAGGTTAAACGGATACAAGGGTAAGCTCTAAAGCCACTTATGTAATTATGTGAAGATTAAATCTAGTATACACTAAAATATATATTTATGGCTTCCATTCTCAGGTATTATGACTTTTCAACCAACTTAATTGATTGTCGATGAAGGAGCAAATGACATCCATATCCGCATCTGCATAAAAAACAAAGTGGATCTTCTTCTCGCAAAGTGCTGTTTTCATCTCCTGCCAGATGGCTTGTTCAAAATTAACATTCACGGTAGTTTTTTGTCCGTTTACAATGGCGCTCCTCTTGAAGGTGTAGTCTCCGTAGAATCTGTACTTCATACGGTTATTCTCTTCGTCATATATATCAAGCTTTGTCATCAAATTCTTTAAATCATGTTTCGGATAGTTGCAATGGACTGCAAATAATGGGATTTCATCACGCTCCTTGTTTGGCTCACTCTTTAACTTTTGAAGATATTCGATTTGGGTATTAATGTCTGCGTTTTTATTGTGATCCCTAAAAGCTTTGAATTGCTTCTTTTCGAAAAAGTTATAGTCTGCAACCGGATCTCTTTGACCAATTGCCACACCTTGGAAAGCTCCATCTGGTTTTGTGTATCCGAACGTTCTAAGCGCCGAGTTGACTTGGTAATACTTTTGTTTTGTGACGAATGCAGCAGCTGGGAAAGTGTCCTTATCACCTTCACCTGGGTCACCCAATGAGAAGAGTTTGTAAAACAATTTCGGGCCACAAACATTATAGTAGAGCGATAATAACAAAGTTTTTCCATGTGTTCCCTTGTTAATGATAAGTTGACCAGATTCGGTTGAGATATCAGGTATTGTCCCTTCTAGGTCATGAAAAGGAACTTCTAGCTTTTCCTCATCGTTCAAGTTTTCACTGGTTGATCTCGAGACAAGTAGTTCTTGATTTCTGAATCTTACACGCTTCTTCTCGTTGACATCAATGCCAGCAATATCGTAGAACTTTGGAGTGATTACTCTGGCCCAGTAGTCTGGCCAAGTTATCATACCATTCTCTTTGTACATTTCACTATCGAACGCTGCTTGAGGGTCCTGAACTATCATATTATCAGAGTCCAACAATAATATATGTTGAAAGGACGATACCATCAATGCCAAGGATTTGTATTGATATGACGCGAACTTCCAATTCAAGGTAACCTCAGGTCCAAACACATCGGGAATAACAACACATGTTGCGCCAAGTTTAGGTAAAACTTGAAGACAAAATTGAAGCTCGTTTTCATAATCCTTATAAGTTGGCATAATTATCTCAACAGGTAACGTCGAACCAGTAGCTCGTAAAGATTTTAGTGACAAATAGGCCAACCATGAGAATTTCAGTCCTCCAATAATAACGATACCTGTTGATCCTTTCTTATAAGTGCTTGGTGCTAACTCTGTTGGTAGTTCCTTCAAAAGCTCCTTATGTTTGGTTTTAAACTCGTTAAACGCTTTTTCAGAAACAATCCCTTTTGCTAACAACTCTTCTTTAGTGAATCTATCTGCATGTTTCTTTTCAACTTTGTTGAATTGCACGGCTTCGGTGATCTCCTCTTCTGAGAGTTCAGGCTTACTGCTCTGTATTAAACCAAAGACCTTTCTCCAGAATTCGTAGGACGGATCGGTTTTTACGTTGCCGATCAATGGTTTTGCTTCTGTTTGCACCGAAGAATCACCATATTTTATCTCATCATATTTGCTCTTAATATCCTGAGAGTTTCGAAATAAAAGGAATAATAAGACAACAACAATCAACCCTACAAACACCTTACTCCTAATTCGAGGACTACTAACAAACATGTCTGGTTTGCGTTTATTGTTTCTAAAATTAAATTGTTTTGATGATTTTTCTACTTTTTTTAGAAGCTATCATCGCGTCAGATGCATGGCGTGATTTCATTTACGAATGACTGGAACAATGTCATCCTGCCAACTAATTGCAGTTTTAGCCTTGTTTGTGAGGTTTATTATTCTACTTATTATACGACACTACAGATACCTGGATATAACACTGGCATTTGGTTTTGTTCAGGTGATTTCTATGTACCAAATGCTAAAAATACATTAGAAAAATCAATATTTCTCGTAAATTACAGTTTGTACTAGATACGAACGTTAACATTTAAAACAAGTAACGAGGCTTGATCTTACCTATCGTGATAACCGAGATCTTGGACTATAATTTAAAGGTGATTACAGTTTCAAATGGTTGCAAGCATCACTAGTAGAAGTTCAAGGGGGACTGGAACTTCCGGTTATGTTCAACTGAACCTTAGTCAGACAAAGGATAATCATCCGAAGAACGATGGTAGTTATGAAAGCCGACAACAAGCAAAAAGGTCTCGACAGTTACATGAAGAATTGGCATTGAATGAGAGAGCTAAAAAGCAGGCTAGGGGCAGTGGGTTGCGAGATGAGATGAGGAATATAGAAGTCAGATGTATGGAATTGCGTGACAAGCTAGAGGATTTAAGTGAAGATGAAGAGATCATCGAACAAAAGGTCTCTGAATTACGTACCCAGTTAAGCACAAATGAATATAAAGGAGCCATCAACCTCGAGGATGTTACATCAAATGACAAGAAGCTACAACAATCGAAAGCTACCGAACAACCAGTTGATAACTCAATACAAGCAACTCTGCAATTGCCACCTAAAGGGCTGGAAACCTCTGTATATGAGTATAAACCACGATATAATAATAAAAAATGAATAACGATTTTTATTCCTATATAAGCTATTATATAATAATCTTTTGAGTACCAATCTACCCACTCTTCCATTTGAGTTTAACTTTACTCTTGTTCATCAATTAGAGATTTTGCAACTTCATCGAGAGTTTGTTCATTCTGTTCTTTGCTTCCGTAACTCGTTCCACGTAATGGAAGCTCAGTCTGTGGTTCTCTGAATTCGTCATTGGCAAGAGCTTGATGTTCGCTAATCATATCCAATTCGTCAATTTGCTTGATCGAATCTACCTTTTCTTGAACTTGATCGCTAGAAACATTCTCATCATCTACAGGTGAATATACCTCGTCGCTGTTCGTAGCTTGCTCTTTCTCTGCGGAATGTTCCACAACTGCTCCATGGGATGTTTCATTTGGATCACCTGAACAACCATTCTTCAGAACATGGATCACTATCTCTTCTGAGTCGGTAGAACAAACCTCTGGGAGGGGTGAAGCATCAGCATCATCAGCTATATCTTTTGAAGACTCTTCGTCGTGAACCCCCCGATTCTGCTCATCATGAATCATTTTGCTTTCATCGTACACGGTACTCTCTTCTCTTGGTGTGATCACAGTTGAAATATCATCTGGATCTTCCAAATGCTTATCAAGAAGAGCATCATCTTCTCTCGTCAACTTGGAAACGTTTCCTGTGGAATCTAATTCAACATTTTCATCTTTCTCTTCGTTGGGAGCACTCTTAGTATGGGTGTATTTCCATAATTGACCCAGGACAACTGTGAAACGTGATTCCTGTTCGATGACTATAGGATTTTTCAATGCTTTTGGTAACCTCCCTCTAGGTTTCCTAGCTTTCCTGACGTTCGTGATTTTAGACTCAGATGCTTCCAATGATTGATTTTCCTCTGATGTATCATTTGAAGATTTCATCAAGCCAGCATCAGCCATTCCAGGCAAAGCAATCCCTCTACCAACAACATTCCGTAAGTTTTCTGCAAATTTGATCTTGTCTGTGGATAACTTGTTAGACGTTGTCTTGGAGGAAGTGCTGTCAGTAGAGTCTCTGCGTTGTGGTAATGTACTTTCTGGCGCATTAAACATCTGTTGAAACGCTGCGATTTTTGCCGATGTCTTCTTTGGCTTAGGGGGAGGGGCTTTTGGTTTTGT
>JAXQKE010000277.1:0-27832 GCA_037042355.1 Candida sp. Y128-05E | reverse complement strand
CGATGGAAGAGAAGAGGTGGCTATTGAAGAGTTTTCCCTGTTACAACTGGGTGGTACCATATCACAAACTTCTACTGCCAGTGCATCTTCGACCAAATCATCATCAAAATCCTCGTCTGGTTCCTCGACCGCCTCATCTGCTTCAACAACTTCCACCGCCAGTACCACGTCCTCATCAGAAGTCACTGTCACAGTTTCTGCCAGCACTAGTAGTAAAGCTGTGCTTAAAGCATCTGGAACTGATTCTAGTGTTGTTGGTCCTCAAGTTACTGGACAGACTGGCACCAAATCAGGTCAAGTTTCTACAGCATCTACCCAACAAGCCGAACAAGCCACCACCGAAACTACCAGTGCTGCGGCTTCTTCGAATACCGAACAAACTACTGGCTCTACTGTTTTCATCAGTACTACCGGCTCCACCCTGATTTTAACATCGGCGAATGAGGCTGCAATGATCAAATCTTCTTTCTTAGGATTTGTGATCATAGCCGTCTCTTACTTATTTGTCTAAGATCACCCAATCTGCATTAATGGAAACTAATAGTACTATCTGGTGTTTATAGAAGTAGTTCTTCATTCCTAAAAAAAAATTGTTTTTTCCTCTAGGGATTTTGCATGGTTTATAGTTATATACCTATTTAATGAATAATCGCATTTACTTCGTCGTAATAATTGACATTGGTGAAGAAACAATTCATTTGCAACCATTACCCTTGTCCGGGTAATTTCCAAAACCGCATTAAAGTTTCTTTGTCGCGCATTATTTTTTCAAAATTGTGGTAGAAATTTTCCAACACCAAATTGACAATTATTTCGATTTAGTAAACTCCTAGATGAATTGTAACAATATATCTTGCGGTAAAAATGTAAAAATAAAACGACCTCGGTGAGGATCGAACTCACGATCTTGAGATTAACAGTCTCACGCCTTAGCCAGCTTGGCCACGAAGTCTGTAGCTGAAAACCGTTCAATTGAACGTTGCTTATAAAGACAGATGGTAGCCTTATATTGCTTATTTTTTTTTATCTGGAAGTTTAATGCCAATATTGTTATAATTAAATGAATGGTGATGGGTAATTGAATGAACTGGATTGGTTTTTGAGGAAATTTTCCTCGATATTTGATTAATTATTTTTGTATTGTCAATTACGGAGAATTTACGAATTTTAAAGTTTGATACGAATACACCCTTGCCAATTCGTCTGGAGGGAATTGAATTGAATCCTCGAGGAATTGAATTTATACCGTAGACTTGTGTAGAACTAGCTATATGTTATTAGATTTGGTTTTATTAGGTATAATTTATTGCCAATATTGTTAAGTTTTTGCAATTAAATAAACATATAACTTATTCAATTTTTTATCATAAAATAATTACCTTCATCGATAGACTGATTTCAATTACAATTCTACCCTTCATAACCCTTGTATATTACTAGAGAATATAATATAAATTGGAATTCATGGTAAACGCAGGTGGTGACTTGTGAGGTTATTTGAAATCCACACATTGTATTAACACCATGACCCCGGTTTCAATATTCCCTAGATTGATGGATATCAATAATGCAGACGGATTCGATACAACCATTTACAATCGGTTTCCCTGCATTCTAAGGCAGCCCCATATTTAGCCGGGTCATCACAGTACTTGGTGAATCAAATACAAATAAACTAAAGAGTAAAATAAAGACACCTACAGTTAGTAAATATATTCACTTGAGCGCATTCGCCATTGAAGCCTTGATTTGGATTAACATTCAGGAATAAAATATATAATAACGAAATAAAGCCCATCCTTCAGACCGGTGATTCCAGATCTAAGCATACCAATCCTAGCATTTATTTTCAATTATATTTTTAAAAACAAGGAAAATCAAAAGAAGAAGAAAACTAATAATAATAATAATAATAATCTACAAATTAATTAATTCGCTCCGCTCATTAATTGTACCAATCCTAACATTTATTTTAAACTATATTTTATAAAACAAGGGAAATCTAATCACCCAAGTATCTGAAGAAAAAAAATAATAATAATCTATTAATAATTAATTGGCTCAGCTCATTAACTAAAAATTCAAAGGGGTATTCGAAATATAACTAATTGATCAATTCGCTTCACTCATTCATCAATTAACATATCAGTTGATCAATAGTTAATTCGCTCCACTCATTAACTATTCTAGAAATCACATCCAATAGGATATTTCAAACTATAGTTTTCATCCCAGACCCCCCAGTGTTTTTCAACATCAGAAGTACCAGAACTGTCTGGTTTCCAAGATTCATCAACAGCTTCGAAAACAGCGACATTAACACCCCAAGCTCTCATGGCACAAATAGCTTGTTGGAAGTAAACCTTGGCATTGTCGACCGAGGGTTCGGAAGATTCAAAGTTGGTACCTTCCGAAGGCCATCCGGTTTCACCAACCCAAAAGTTCAAGTCGGTGGTACCTTTGATGGTTTGGATGGTCTGTAAAGCTTGCATGATATCATCGAAGAAAGAGTAAGATGAGTTTTGTTGGGTTTGTCCTTGCCAGTAAGAGAAGGCATTGGCAAAGACGAAGTCGGCTTCTTGAATGACCGAGGTGGAAGCACCGTCAACCAAGACGTTCCATGAGTCGACAGTTCCTACTGGAACTGAGGAATAGGAGTTACCATCTTTATCTTTAATGTCAGCAACCAAGTCTCTAATTTCGGTAATTTTTTCGGCTAATTGGTCAGAAGTTAAATCTTCACGGTAAAGAGCTTCAGAACCAACAAGTAATACTTTGATAGTGTCAACAGAAATCTTTGGTAAGTATGTAGACAAAGCATCTTTTTCAGCTTGGAAATGAGCATCGTCGTTAGGCCAGATACCCAACATTAACTTGAAACCAGCGTCTTCAGCAGCAGGACCCAAGTTTTGCAAAGTGTTACAGTCAGAAACAGCATAGGTCTTGACAATAGTACTGTAACCTTTCAAGGTTTCAAAGTCAGTTTCATATTCGGCAGTTGATTTACAGTTACCGGCATTGTCTTTGACCCCCAAGTTGAAGGCTAAGTCACCAATAGCTTGGACTGAAGTAAGTACAAGTGCAAGGGAAGTTAAGATACTAAATTGCATGGTTGTTAGAAGAATAAGCTAGAAAAAGAATCCTTTGGCGCAATTTAAAACTTATTGTTGATAAATTCTTTTTCTTTTTTCTTCTCCATGAGAAAATTAAAACAAAAGTTATTTTTAGAAAGTGAAAACAATTAAAAACAATAGAATTACCTAAATGGGAAGGAATGCGGCTGGTATTAACACTTAGACAGAGACACACAAGTTTATTTAGTCTATACTATATATACTAATTCTGTTAGGTTCACCATTAGATTCAATAAACATGAGATTTATCAAAAAAATAAAACAGTGAACCTATTTACTATTCCAACGCTCCGTTAGTTCATATTCTAGTGATTCTTCCAAAGGAAGAAGAAAATGCCCTGCAAAGGGCGATTAATAGTGTTTCATATATTAGTATTATATAGAAGGTAGAAACAGTAGTATAATTTAACTGATTATGAGATAGCTACACACACAGAGAGATTTCTCACTAGCTTTCAAAGGAACATTTGTTGTTTCTACACAGAACTGACGTTCTGTAGTTAGTTAGCTTGTCTGTTTATGAGTAATATCCTAGCCTCATGGCTAGGATATTACGTGGTAATCTTGGTCAACGCCATTAACAACCCATCTTCAATCCTGACATTACCAGGTATATCCACCTTATTATCAAACATTTGCACCATACTCTCCACTCCATCCAAATTAAGTTTATCCTTTTGGAACGAAGTTTGGTAATCTTGGTAATTTCCCATGATTAAAACAATATTTTCTTCGGTAGGAGAATAATTAGTCAATTTTTCCAAATTCTTACCATGTTTCAAGAAATAATCATCACAATTAATAAAAATCGATTTGGAATACCCAGTCTCTATAGAACTTTCAGTGAATATTTGTGAGAACTTGCTACATATCCTGACATAGTACCCGAAAGTCGACATATTACCTTGGACACCATACGCTTCTTCGGGAGAGACGACTGTTTTGGAAGTTAAGTCTACCGTCACTCTTGAATTTATAGGGATATCTTGTTTGATATTTAATTTCACCGGCTCACTCTCCCCAATGTTTACATACTTGGTCACCTCAATCTTCTTGGTATTTTTGACAACTTTACCTTTTTTGACAATCTTGGGTGATTTTTTAGGAATAGTAATCCCTTCTTTGAATTTCTTATTAGGTGAATTCATAAATGGTAAGGTGGATATTTTTGGCAACTTATAAGCATATTTGAACTTATTAATTATCTCTGGATGACGACAATTGGTTTTATTGAAAATGGTTTTGATTAAATATGGCGGAGTGATGAAAAATTGTAACAAACTGGCTAATAAATAACTGGAGGTAATACCATCGGACTTGGATTCTTCAGCCTCACCGTCTATCAACTCTTCAGTAAATTTCTTCTTCCCACCAACTGATTCTTCCTCTTCTTGGGGTATATCCAAAACGACAATTTCCTTGATTTGGAAAATCGTAGCAGCTCTTGCGATTTGGTACACTATGGAAGTGATCTGTTGTAAGTTGTATCCATTCTTATCTGATATCACAGTAGATGGGATACAGATGGAGACGTTGGGAGTACTGCTAGTCATTGTGTTAAAGAGTTGAAACTAGCCATCGCAGAAAATTCAGAAAAATTATATTGGGTGCAAAAAGATGAAAAGACAAAAAGGATGTTACATGAACTTTAGATCCTCTGATTCAGGTTGTTGAACTCTAATGATATAGTATTAAAATGAACTCTTTAAATGTATCACAAATTGAAAGATTTAGCAAACTTTCGAAATTTCGAAGATTCGGAGTATTCTATACTAACCAAGATTTTAAATTATGAGAAAATTATAGAACCCAGTAAAGAATTACAGCAACAAAATGAGTTATATTACTTAGAAGATTGATAGTATGGAATTCCTATGAACAGCAGATATTCGAAGTAATAATTGCATTGGTAATCGTTCCACTTTAAATCAAATAAATTAACGTCCAACCACGATTCTCGCATCAATCTATGGCAGCACACTCGTGCCGCCATTTACAACTTTTCTTTAATATTAAATATAATAAGTACAACTATTTATAATCACAAAAATCTATACAGTCAATTTTAGTTTTCAACTTGGGCTTCTTCAGTTTCAGCAACAGGTTCAGCTTCGACATTTTCATCATTTGCTTCTTCGGTATCTTGTTCAGCTTCCACTTTGGCAATCAATTCCTTGGCTTTAGCAATATTGGTAGCAGTTTGTTCATCTTGCTTGTTTTCCAATTCTTGTAAAGTATCTTTCAAGATTTGCACGGTAGCATCAATATCGGATTCTGATTTAGGGAAATCAATAGATAAATCGGTTAAAGCGACAATAATAGCAGGGTCGGCAGAGTAAGTCTTTGCTTTAGATTTTTTAGATTTTTTAGATTTAGATTGGGCAGGAACAAATTGTTCTTGTTTTTTGGAAATGACAACAAAATCAGCAGGCATTTCGATTTTTCTTTCCTGGTGAACAGTGGAGATGGAAGAGTCAGCAGCAGGAGTTAATTTCTTGGCTGGTTTGACGTAGGTAGGATCGAAATGGCTCAACAAGTTGTGGATAGAGTCGATTTCTTCGGTGAAGGCAGGAATCGAAGCTTGGGCCAATTTTTCTTGGGCGAATTTTTTCTTTTCTTCGGCTCTTTGTTGTTCTTTAGCACCTTTTTCTTCTTCTTCTCTCTTTAATCTTTCATCATTAAGTAATTTTTTGAACTTGGTCATTTCTTTATCAAAGTCAGATTTCAAGTCTCTAATAGCTTGGTACTTTTCATCCTTTTGTTTCTTGACATCATTTCTCTTTTGGAAGAGTTCGTTTTTCTTGGAGAGAATTTTCTTGTTTGAATCCTGGATATCGTCTAATTGTTTTTGGATATCTTCGAATTTCTTTTGCAATTCTTTTGATTGAGCGGAATTAATTTTCGATTTTAATTCGGCAATTTTAACTTTATCTTGATCTATGGAAACTTGGATCTTTTCAGTTGAAGCAAAATCCTTTTTCAATTTTCTCAAACTCGACATTTCCTTGATATATTTCTTTTCGTCAACCAATTTTAAGGTACCTTGATCGATTAAATTGTCTAAATAAGAAATCCTCTGGTCAATTTCACCTACGGATTTATAAGAATTTTTCGAAGTTTGTAATTGAATTTCTTGAATCTTCTTCTTCATGCTAGCATCAATGACCTTGATTTGGTCGTTGATGGTGTTTCTTTCTTGCTTGAAGTTACCTTGTTTGGAGATCAATTCTCTTAATTCAGCTTGTAAAGCATTTCTAGTGTCCAAGACATTTTTATCTAATTGGTGTTTGTTGATTTGGTTGGTTAATTCCGTATTGGTTAAATCCAATTGTTTGATTTCCGATCTCAATTTTTCGATTGAAGCTTTCAATTTAGAGTCATCTGGTCTCTTGTGGAACTTTCTAGATGGGGCACGAGAGTTATTATCGAATTCAGACATGGTTGATGAAAAAAGAATAATATGGATACGTAGTTAAAATAAAATCGTCGACTGAAAAATTTAATTTTTCAGGGCGAGACAAAATTGATTTTACGCCGAAGCAGATCAGAAAAGATAAACAGAAGGAAAGGATAAAGGAACAGAATAGATATTGTCAGACTAGATATTAACAACAGAATAAACATATACTATAGGATAACTTTTATAATCCAGATTACGATCTATGATACAGGTGAAAATAATTACTTTCAGTATTTTTTCTACCCTCGTGTGAATTTTTTTTCTTATCTATATATAATTATATAGTTTAGTTTTTATCTAATATAAACCCAAGCGTATTCTAATAGTATTCTCTTGGATTACATTAATTCCCATATTTTTTATTGGATCTATGGCTTATGTTTATGTATAAGCCTCATTGTGGTTACACGTGATGTATCACGAGAGTAACACATTTCCTCGTTAATGTATATCAATGCCAATAGAAACTAAAAAGAACCCATAGAAAAATGAAATTACACAAGCAGAAATAGATGTTGATAACATTTTGAATAACCAAAGAAACTTCTTAAAAAGCAGGGCTTAAATAATTTACAATATACTCAATAGGAAAACTTAGCTACTTGATTTATAATGCTTTGTCTTATGGCTACAAAACACCCACTCTAATTTGTACTCAAGGGAGATTAATAGTGACAACTAATCTATTAATCAATCAGAATAAGGATAACACGATAACTATGATTACAGCACCCCTTGGTTCTTCTCATCTTGGTTTTGGGGTGATTTTGGCTAGTTGATAAATCAAATCAAAATCAAACCAAAATTATTAACTACTAAATTTGGCTCTTGTTCTTCTTTTTTAATCCAATTGAATCAAGATTACAACTGTATCCCATAGTTATTCTTTCACTATTCAATTTGAATGAATATCTAAACGACAAGACGACATTTACACACGATTTGCGACATTTTCACTATTTCTTTTGTTATTATTATTTTTTCTTGGTCGTATAAATCTTTTGCAAAGATATATATTCAATTTTTCCAAAGATGTCGTACGAAAAGTTGGTTAAGCTGCTTTCTGAAGATGCAATTTTGACCAGTTGGCCTGAAATCACACCTATTGCCAAGATCTCTGGGGTTCCTCGTTCTCAAGGAAGTGACTCTGACAATTCATCCGATTTATTCAAAGGGCACGATGAAGAACAAATCAGATTGATGGAGGAATTATGTATTGTGTTGGACTACGAAGATAAACCTATTGGTGCAGGTACTAAAAAGTTGTGCCATGTCATGTCAAATATCAACCAAGGGCTTTTGCATCGTGCGTTTTCTGTTTTCTTGTTTAAAGAAGGGAAATTGTTATTACAACAAAGAGCTGATGAAAAAATTACCTTCCCACAAATGTGGACCAACACCTGTTGTTCTCATCCTTTAGCTATTCCATCCGAATTGGGTATCACCAACTCGTCCAGTGATATAAACTCATTGGAACTGGCGATTTTGGGTGCAAAACAAGCTGCCCAAAGAAAATTGGAACATGAATTAGGAATACCTTCTAACCAAGTACCTATAGATAAGTTCAATTTCTTGACCAGAATACATTACAAATCAGGTAGTAACGACGAATGGGGTGAACATGAAATCGATTATATTTTAATCATCGATGTCGATGATTTAACTATCGATGCTAATTATAATGAAGTTAAAGATTATACTTGGAAATCGCAACAGGAATTGAAAGATATGTTTGAAGAAGAGGGGTTACTTTTTACTCCTTGGTTTAAATTGATCTGTAGTAGCTTCTTATATGATTGGTGGAACAAGTTGGATAATTTGGAGGCGTTTAAGGATGAGAAGGTGCATAGGTTGTTGGAATAATCGCGATTCGTCGAGCAAAGCGAGACGATCATATAGAGTCGAACGAAGAGTATAGCGAAGCGAGATGTTGAGCCGAGCGAGAACACTGTAATAATATAAAATATTCATAGTAACTAATTAAACAATCGACAATAATATATACTATTTATAATAAAATCAAACAGCTTATTCAAAAATAGTTTTAAGTACATTACATTAATCCATATTTAGTCAAGGGAAGCGAGATCACTATAATAATATATAATATCAACAACAAATAAACAATCAGCTATTCAAACTGAGTATTAAAAGTAGTGAATATTACCCATTAACCCATTAAGACTTCAAGGAATGATTTAGTTCAATACAGAAGAGATACTAATAATATTGAAGAGAGTGAAACCTTTGAGGATTTCGGGTTAAAACATAAATTTCCCCACTAATGTTTACTGGATTGTAGGTATGAATTGGGTGACTGAGTAGTAGTATTAATAATATTTTATAAGAGTGTAGTCTTAGGTACTGTAGAGTATAGAAGTCAATGAGAGAGTTTATTAAACTGATACTATGACCACTTTTTACTGAGGTATGTTTTTGACTACTTGGTTGTTGTCTACTTGTTAAACCATCCCCTCCCCCTTTCTCCCCCTCTCTTCCAACTACCCCCACCATTTCTTTTGAGTATTTTATTTAACTCCATCGCATTTTTTGTTTGACTCGTTTTGACTTCGCATTGGGCCGTTGGGATAAAAAGAAAATCATCTACAACAAATTACTAATTCTTTCTTTATTTTTGCAAATGTTAACTACTAGAGTTGTACTGGGAAGCTTCCAAAGGGCCTTTACCAAATCATTGGCTACTTCTTCTCAACCTCCTAAAACTTTACGTAAAAGATCTACCAAATTTACTGATAAACTCAACAAAGGTCCTTCTTTCGATGATTTCGTCTCGGGAAAAGCAGAGGATATGTTGGTAGATCCATTGGAATTGGCCAGAAATGATCTGAACGCTAGACTTCCTTCGTGGTTAAAAGTCCCTATTCCGAAGGGGAAATCCTTCAATAAATTGAAGGAAGATGTTCGGGAATTGAAATTGTCTACCGTGTGTGAAGAAGCGAAATGTCCCAATATAGGTGAATGTTGGGGTGGTAAAAAATCAGAAGCTACTGCTACTATCATGTTGTTAGGTGATACTTGTACTAGAGGGTGTAGATTTTGTTCCGTTAAAACCGATCGGGCGCCTTCGGCTCCCGATCCAATGGAGCCAGAAAATACCGCTGAAGCTATCAGTAGATGGGGGTTAGGTTACGTTGTGTTGACCACAGTAGATAGAGATGATTTGGTTGATGGTGGATCCAGACACTTAGCTGAAACCGTCAACAAGATTAAATTCAAAGCTCCTCAGATTTTGGTAGAAGTACTTTCTGGTGATTTCAGAGGTGACCTTGAAATGGTCAAGATTCTTGCTCAATCTGGATTAGATGTTTATGCCCATAACTTGGAAACTGTTGAGGATTTGACTCCACATATCAGAGACAGAAGAGCTACATACAGACAATCGCTAGCAGTCTTGGATACCGCCAAGCAAACTAGACCTAACTTGATTACAAAAACATCGATTATGTTGGGTTTTGGTGAAACCGATGAACAAATTCTCAAGACATTACAGGACTTACGTGATATTTCCTGTGATGTTGTCACCTTTGGTCAGTATATGAGACCTACAAAGAGACACATGAAGGTGGTGGAATATGTTACTCCGGAGAAATTTGACTACTGGAGAGACAAAGCTTTGGAAATGGGGTTCCTTTATGTTGCCTCGGGGCCTTTGGTTAGATCTTCGTATAAAGCTGGGGAAGCGTTTATTGAAAATGTTATTAGAAAACGGAAACATAATGTGGGGGAAGCTCCTAGATTGGAACAGGAGGTTAAGCCAAAGATCTTTGAAAAAAGTGTAGATGCAAAGTAAAATGCGAAGCATTAGATGCGAAGCATCGCTTTTAAAACAATCGTGATGAGTACATACGAAGCATCATTTTGAAGAACAGCGATACAGATGCAAAGTAAAGATCGAAGCATCGATTTGGACTGCAACGCAAGAAGCCCCAGAGAACGACTAGAATAGTTAAAAGTACATCAATAGCGGAATCTCTTGTTACGTTTTATTGAAGTCCGACCTAACAGGAAGATATGTGATAGAACTGGAAAGCGATTGCTACCATCAAAAGGTATATATAATGTTTAGATATTTGGTAAAATGCATAGGTACGAATTATAATTGTAAGATAATAGATTCTTCGTACCTCAATTTGAATATAAAAAGCATCGAAGATATTTCAATTGGAAGATTGAGAACATAGAGCTAGGTTTGATTGTGGCGTGCAATAATATGAAGCATTTGTCACACATAAATTACAAGACATGGTGTCAATTTATTTTAGAGTGAAATGAACTGAAATACCTTGTTCCAACTGTAGACGTGTGCTTTTGGATGATCTGTAAGAATTGCATAGGAAATAGAAAATAATCATCAACTGCGAAGCACACGATAGTAAATTCAAAGTGTGGGGGGAGGAGTAAGATTATATGTCAAGAAGAAGAAAGCCTATCCTGACATTGTATCAGCAATAGTCAATTGAGAGGCAAGTTTAAAATAGTTGCAACTGGGAATTTCAGCCGTGAACTTGAAACAGGCCAATTACTACGATTCTAGAGTATATATTAAGTGAAAGAAGTCGATTCTCCCCCATAGTTTTAAAGTATTTCCCTTCCCTTCTTTTCCATTGTTCTGGTTATTAGTTACATTTAACAATACTTGTTCTCCATATACTATTGTTTATTCTCCCCAACCTTCTCTGTTTCATTGTTTTTTTTTTAAAGCTGCAAAATTATTTTGTAGGAGTGTTTTGATTTTGTGCGTGGAATCAAAGTTTGCTGAAAGGTTTAAAAAATATCAGCAGAGGATTTAAATTGATCTTTAACCAGATTGCTATTTACACTTCATTCCTAGGTGATAGATTTAAGGTTAATACACAGTTAATTCAATTCCTATTTTTTTTGATCATTTATGATCTGAAATTAACAATTATATTTCAATAAATCATGTCACATCATGATGAAGATGACGATACAGAGTCGTTGATTACTCAGTTTGAGACAACATTAACTATCAGACCTACCCATAACGAAGATGATGATCATAATGTTGATATCTCCATAGATCATACGGTGCTTCCCAACTCCACATTCAATTATACTCGAGATCAAAGTATAGTTGATATAGCGGAGTTGGAAGAGGAGGAGATGATCCTGGAACAGATCCCCAAACTTAAATCAAGGAAAAGGTATAGTTTATTACCAACTAATGCAATAAAAACTATTAAAGAAGATTCTCGAGACAAATTTACTAAATCTCCTACTCCAGATAGAGAGGATTATCTACAAGTAGATGCAAAGTTTGAGAAAATCTTACAACCATCTCCATTAATAGATTATTCTTTATTGAAATTCCATAAAGCATTTTCAATCTTCTTGGATTCAAATTCTCATATCCAACAAGAATCGCCTCGATTCTCGCTAGAATCAGAAAAGACTTTGATTGTGCTTTCGCCATTCTCGGCCGAACATGCGTTTGGCAGAAAATGGGTGACGAAATCGTACTTATCTACAATCTTTGAAAGACCTCAAAGACTATTAGCTTCTTCAATCGGAGTGGCGTCTGCCCTCACCATGTTTCCATTTTATTACAAAATTATAAACTCAACCAAAAGAGGATCCATTTTCGCCAACCATGTACGTAAAATTCATGGCAAAAACTGGCCCAAGAAACTATTTGAATTGTGTTTAGATAGTCATGACAAGTTGCAGCAGGATCAGATTGAAGTGCCTGAAGATTGGAACACTGGTGATATTTACCTTACTCCTAAAACTATCAATGCAATTGAAGGGGTCATTGGTACGATAGAATATGCCTTTGATTCGTTATATGGTCAAAATGAAGATAATCATAACTTAGCGTTTGTCATGATTAGACCTCCAGGTCATCATAGTCATGCCTGTTTACCCAGTGGGTTCTGTTTACTTAACAATGTCCAAATAGGTATAGAATACGGGTTCGAGAAATACGGGATCAGTCATTGTGCTATTTTGGATATAGATCTCCACCATGGTGATGGGTCTCAAGATATATGTTGGGAACGAGCCGGGTTCCAAGGGGACTATGGACAGGATGAAGATGATGAGTTGAATCCGGGTTCCAACCCAAGAGACGATTATGGGAAACGGTTCGCCACATACCCCAAAGTGGGATATTTCTCCATTCATGATATCAAATCTTACCCCACAGAATTAGGTTACGCCACTAAGGAAAATATCAAAAACGCTTCCACATGTATCATGGACCATGATTTGAATATTTGGAATGTCCATTTACAAGAATGGAAGACCGAAGACGAGTTCTACAAACATTACCAAACAAGGTACGTGGCAATTTTAAACCGGGCCAATCAATTCTTGAACCAAGCTAAAAAGCAATACGAACTGGATTTGCAAAATTACTTATTAGCATTGAACAAGTACCAGAAATATGTTGCAAAACCCCATTTATACCAACATCCGATACCCAAGCCCAAACCACCCATGCCATTCAAACCGTTGATTGCAATTTCCGCCGGGTTCGATGCGTCTGAATACGAGAACCCGCAAATGCAACGACATGGAATTAATGTCCCAACGTCTTTTTATTCATCATTTACCTATGATGTAGTGAAACTCGCTAAACTCCACACCAATGGTAAAGTCATTTCATTCTTAGAAGGTGGGTACAGTGACGGAGCATTGACAACAGGGATCTTTTCCCATTTGATTGGTCTCAACAATAGTGATGAGTTATTGTGGAACCAGTCCTGGGGAGCTGAACAAGTGATGCGGGAGTTAGTCAAAGGGTGTAAGAAGAACTGGACACCGTATAAACGACCACAGAGTGATATCACCATATGGGCCAATGAAGTTATTAAACTCGGAAGAAGTATTATGCCCAATGCAATATTACCTACAAACCATGTTTATTCGTATGAAGAAACAGCAGAAAAACCAATATCAAAGATGGTCAAAGATCTTCAAGGTAACCATGTCAACATATCTAACAGTCCCCTAAAGAAGGACCCTGACGATGACCGTAAGATCTTGAGAAATACGAGGGCGCTTAAGAAAAAAATGGCGCAACAGAACGATACATAGAATAAGAGTATATATAGACAGCATAAGCCCAATAGCATCTTAATTTCATCGTAATATCATTATAATAGTGTAATCTTCGTCGTAAATTGAAAACGCGTGCGAGTGGTAAATTTTGTGTTTTAAATTTGAAGATGATTTGGCAACCAATTCTTACAAAAGATCTACGTCGTTAAAAACCAGGTATACCTACGATATTGGGCCGAATTAAAGGATACATTAGTACTGTGTTTACTTTCATTTGAATATATAACCATTGAAGATGGAGCTGGTTTTGGGGAAGTCAGATCTCCACGATCTTTCACCTTCTCATGAAAATTTCGATAAGAGTCATTTATCAGAATCAGAATATAGTGAACGATTGCTATTTGAAAATCGAGAATTAAAAGATGATATCCGCCGACAGAATGAAGCTTTAAGGTCGAAGGATATAACTCATGAAAAGACAACGAAGCTATTGCGTCAGCAATTGCAAGAAAAGGATGAACTCATCAAATCGTTGCAACTACTATTACGTGAAAGCATGTCGGATAATGATAAACATGTGTTGTTAGAGAAAGATAAAGATGTGAAATCATTGGAGAAAGATAAAGATGTGAAATCATTAGAGAAAGATAAAGAGTCGAAATTAGATAAACAAAGTGGATCGAAATTATTAGATATAGAAAATGTGTCAAAATCGATAGATAAAGATAATGTATCGAGATCATTAGGTAAAGTTAAAGATGTGTCTCCATTAGATAAAGTTAAAGTGTCGAAATTTGATGAACATCAAAATGTGAGATCATTAGATAAAGATACAAGTGTGTCATCATTAGATAAAGATAACGTGTCGAGATCATCAGATAAAGATATAAATATGTCGAAATTAGATAAAGCTAAAAATGTGAATTCACCAAATATAGTCGAAGCTGTGGTGACACCAGATATACCACTTCGTTCGACGCGAAGGAGGAGAAAATCTGTATCAAGAAATGACATTAAATTGGAACCTCTGTCCTCAGCAGACGATTCCTCGTTGGACAATAAAACTGAACCTATACTTGCAAATTCACCAGAAATACCTACAGATTCTCTTGTTACACCAAAATTACGTTCTACAGAAAGCAAATTTGATAATTCAAGTGTGCGTACTATTAGTTTGGACTCTAACAATTCTAGAGCCGTTTCTGGAGAAAAGTCAGGTAATAATTCAACTCCACGTCAAATGTCATCCTTCACTACGCCTGTAGTCAAATCAGAACAGGGCTCAGAAAAGCTTACACCACGACAATTGGATGCTCTCCTGGAGAAATTGAGTAGGAAAATATCTTCGAGTTCAGTATTAACAAATCTGACATCTCACTTAAACAATATCACCACTAATAATGTCACCGCTAATAAAAGTACTAATACCATCACAAGTCTACCGGAACATGATACAGAAGACATACAAGCATCTTTACATTCCAACGATTCAAAGACCAATGATTCATACGATGAAAATTTGTCTAAATCTTTACTCAATGCTCATAAAAATGGGACAAGTACTAGTAGCATTCGTTCTTATAAATCAAGATTAAAATTGCCACCTACAATGCAGAAACAACAAGATCAATACGAATTACAACACGAACAGGAGAGCAGAAGCCAATTGGATTTATCAAAGGATTCGGAAACGGCATCTATAACAAAATCATCGATATTAGAAGATTTGGAATCAGTTAAATCAAAGAATAAAAGTATACCAAATGACATTGACAATGACGATGATGATACTGATTTGGATTTAAGCACTGTTACTGAAGCACCAAAGAAATCAGACAAAGAACTTCCAAAACCTCCCACTTTGGAGTTAAATAAGGAAACGTTAAGGTCTCCAGCCGATTTTCAACAGGGCGATCATTTTTCACGAAATGATAAAACACTAACTCCAACTGGGGATAACCTCTCCCTCGCACCATCAACAAATACTGAAAATGATTACTTCCTTAATGTACCTGTACCGAAAACACCTGAAGCATTTGGAAGCAAATATTCCAATAATTTGCTGGATGATAAACAATCGTTATTACTTTCACCCGTTAATAACATTTTCCACCAATCTCCATTATCTCAACATAGAACTCCAACAAATAATTCCGGATTTTTGTCACTTCATAAACCTCAATCAAACACTTCATTTAATGTATTACCTTCGCCAAGAGTAGAGGAAGAAACCCCTTTATTTATCCAGCCAGAAGATTTCCATACCATTTATTTGCATGTCGTTAGCACAATCAATGTGAACTCGGCAAATCAAACCCAAAAGCACAATGATCCAAATTGTACTATATCAATTCTCGATCGGGAAACTGATAAAGAAATGTGGAAAATCAGGAAGAGTTATTCTCAAATTGCGGCTTTTGACAACGAAATTAGACCCATTGTTGAATATTTTGGCTTACCTGTTATACCTGAAAAATCTATCTTCCAATCAACTACACCTACAAAAGTTGATCAAAGGCGAGAAATATTACAAAACTATTTTAATTCTTTAGCACTATTGCCGCATATTCCACAACTGGTTTTGTTGAGAATCTGTCGATATATTTCATTAGATTTTGTGAATCCATTGGATGATTTCAAAAGTGGTGCTAGGAAGGAAGGGTTCTTATTGCGTAGATATAAAGGTTTAGGATCCAATTGGAAAGTAAGATGGTGTCAAGCCGACGGCCCCTATTTAGATGTTTATGAAAACCCTGGAGGTCAATTATTAGAACAAATTAAATTAAAAGGTGCCCAAATAGGAAAGCAGAATGCAGATTCTGTTGCTGAAGATAAAGGTTATAGACATGCATTTTTGATAATGGAAGGTAGAAAGAATTCAAAATTATCATCGTCATTACCCAAACACTTCTTTTGTGCTGAGACTGATGAAGAAAGGGATAGCTGGGTTAATTTATTGTTGGAATATAGTGATCCTGGTGATTCTACGTCGAACTATGATTTGGATGCTACGTTGACAAATACACCTAATAATTATGTCTTGTATGATGAAAATGTTGATGGATTACAAAATGATAGTAACGCGAGTATTCCACTACTGGCCGATAATGTGTACAATACTTATCAATCCAACTGGAATAGTAGTGCTAGTAATAATACTAGTAATAATGATACTTTGGTCACGTATCTTGACGACGAACCGAGCAAGAAAACAATAAAAAAGAAAGGCTTCTTATCATTCATTAATAAATCTAACACTGATGAAGATTTACATTCGGCTGCACCAGCAGCAAGGGTGGATACATCGATGCAGCAATATCTTGATCAAATGAAATTGGATGATACTGATACAGAAGCGATATTTGGACGTGAGTTAGTGGTGTCATATGGATTGTCTAATAATGTATTCGATGGTAAATCTATTCCAAGTATTATATATCGATGTTTGGATTATTTTTCCAAAACTGGAGCAATATATGAAGAAGGGATTTTTAGATTAAGTGGGTCTGCTTCAACTATTAAGAAATTGAAAGACAATTTCAATAAAAGTTTTGATTTAGACTTATTTCAATCTAGTTTAAAGCCGGATATGCACACTGTGTCCGGGTTATTCAAAACTTATTTACGTGAATTGCCCAGTCCTATTATTGGTCGTCAAGCGTATCAATATTTGAATAGTATTATTCTCAATAACAATAATAGGAATGTTTCTCCATCGGCTACTGCAATCTTGTTTCGAGATTATTACAATAATCCTGATTATGTTGATGAAATTCATTATAATACTTCCTATGTCATATTCAAATTTTTGAAAATCATTATTAAAAATAACAAAGTCAACAGAATGAATCTTAAGAATGTTTGTATTGTGTTTGTTCCTACATTGAATATGTCTTTGGAAGTGTTATCAGTCTTCCTTACTGATTTTGATTGTATTTTTGAAAATCAATCTCCAATTCCAGATAATCAACGGGAAACTTTAGATTTAGTCATTCCCAATTTTTGATATGGTAGTTGAAACGTTGTTGACCAATGCTTACCGCAGTTTGTTTGTCTTTCGTCAACCCCGTTATCAGATCGAAACCCGTTCTATATTTAGAGAAAAGTCATGTCTCGTGACCTACGCCCAGAATTTACGAGGCTCAGACACAGCATTATGGCTGAGATCACCATGGAGATGATAGAAACCATGATTAAACCTCCATTGGCATAATGAAATGATATCTTGGCTGAGTAGAAATACAAGTATATAAACAACATCAAATGTAGATATTATATTTTCTCTATTATACATTTAATACTTTAAAAACATATATCTTACAATGTCAGCAAACGAATTCTACTCACAAGGTCCACAAGGTTCTTACCAAAGCAACTATAACAACAATAACCATTACCAACAACATCAAGGGTACCAACAAGGTGGTCAGCAAGAAAAGGGGTTTGCTTCTACTGTGGTTGGTGGTACTGGTGGTGCTTATTTAGGTAATAAATTAGGGGGTGGTATGTTTGGTAGTATAGCTGGTGCTGTGATTGGAGCAATTGCAACTAATAAATTATCCGATAAACATGAACAAGATAAAAAGAATAAGAAGAAGGCTAAGAAGGATAAGAAAACTCGTAAATAGATTAGATAAATTAGACAAAATAGACCAAAGCATGTTTTATGAATTATGAATACATATTGAATACAAGGAAAACTTAGATATATCTAATGTATGATCTTTAATATAATATCCTATAATGAAAGATATTGGAATTTACTCCCCAAAAACCTACATTAGCTTTGTCAAGATAACCAGTCAGAAACCAGTCAATCTGATTTTTTATTTTTGATAAACTAATATACAATCGTTATAATACTATAGTGCTACTCTATCACCATTCACTTTCACCTGTAGCTTTTTGGAATACGTAATCCCTGCCATCGATATTGGCAATTCCTTCTTTCAAATTCGATTTCCATTTATTTTTAACTCTTTGAACTTTATCATACAAACATAACATGATTTGGCCTTCTTGATCGCCATCATCTTCATCAGACTTT
The DNA here is from genome assembly GCA_037042355.1 of Candida sp. Y128-05E. Taxonomy (NCBI): domain Eukaryota; kingdom Fungi; phylum Ascomycota; class Pichiomycetes; order Serinales; family Debaryomycetaceae; genus Candida; species Candida sp. Y128-05E. The sequence continues at coordinate 9,147 of JAXQKE010000277.1, read as the reverse complement.
TCCGATTCGAGACCTTCATCTAAATCAGAGTTGATATCATCAGAGTCATTAAATATATCATCGTCATCGTCATCGTCATCAAGGGCACCATCAGCCTGATCAATAGTTTTATTTTTATTTTTCTTTTTATTTTTCTTTTGTAATTTATCAATGAAACCAGCTCCATTAGATGTTTCCAAAGTGAAAGAAAACGTACCGTCGGTTTGGTTTATTCTGGGTAACATCAATCCAGTACTATTATTACTGTTAGTATCATCATCTTTCAAATTTGGAATCTCAATACCAATGCCATTATCAATATTTCCTTGTTGGGAATACGAAAATTGTTGTTGATTCACATTAGGCAACTCCAAGCCATTGGTGTTGAAATTGGGTTTAATTTCAAGATTATTCTGATTGTTTATTGGAAGGTTATTCATTTGCATATTCATATTCATATTCATATTTAGATGATGATTACCTCCTCCTAATAAATTATTATTATTCAAATCGGGTAAATTATCTTGGTAAACATCCTTCTTTTCCAATTCGTCATCCCAGGAAAATTTAGCAACTTGGGCTTGGGATAATTTTTCACACCATATTTTTCTTAACTCTTGCAATGTAGATTCATCAATGCCGCCATCTTCGAAGTCTTGTCTTGATTCATTAATCACCTCTTCGATGATGTTTTCATAGAGTTTACTAGCTTCAGCGTTTGACATAATTCGTCTCTTTCTTACTGATTATAAATCCAATTCCGGTTGTTATCAAAACAGTTGCAAAAATCTCAAATCTATATCCTTAAATTCACACCACAAAAAGGTCTGCACGATAAATATCAATGATAAACGAGTACTCCTGGGCGATAGAACCTAGTAAGAACGTAGTTTACCTGGTTAATCGTTATTAAGGATAATTCGACATTTTTTCATTCTCAATTTATAGCGAGCAAATGTGACACAAAATTGCAAATTACGTAATCAATTTTCTATACCAGTAATTTATATTCATTCTCTATGACCATTAACCTATTCTAATACCTTTGATTCTGAGAATTAGCCAGTGGCGTTCGCTTCTCGTTCATTATTTGGATTAGATGTTTGTTGTCAGCTTCAACACTGCGCATTTTCCGTTTCAACATATCATAATCCCGGGTTAAACCTTCTTTCTCTTGTATTCTCTTCTTTTCCAAGTCGTCAAAGATGACTTGAATCTTGGCTTGCAACTTCTTGGTGTATTCAGCGTGGAGATACACAATTTCACTCTCGTGATCTTGTTTTGCAGTTTGGTATCTACTTTTATACAGTTCCAATTCGTGGGAAGCTTGCTTTAAGTCAGAGGTTAATGATTCAATCTTTTTTGATTGTTTGGCGTATCTTGCATTATTGTAATCGATGCTTTCAGTCATGGTTTTCATTTTGGAGAGATAATCATCGATGGTGAGGGAGTCATGTTTTGTGGTTTCACTTAACTGATTAACCGTAGCCGTTTTCTCGTCGAGTTCCAAAGTAAGAGAATTGATTGAACGCTCGTACTTCTCAACATCCACAGACTTTTGTTGATGTAAATCATCTATTTTGCGGTTCAAACTTTTAATCGAGTGATCTTTTTCGTCAATTTGTTGTTGTAATTGTTCGACTTTTTCCTTTTGTTTCTTCAAGTCAGCATCAAACTCATCTAATTTGGCAACATATTTATCTTCAAGTCTATGGAAAGAATCTTCTTTTGAGTGCAAAAGTTCAATTTCATCGGCAAGGACCAATTTTTCTTGATCAATTTGCTGGTTTAAATCTTGTTGAATTTTCAATTCTTGTTCTACTTGAAGTAATTTCGCCTCATACTCATTCTCGAATTCCTTAACTAGCTTTTCACGTTCATCCAATTGCTTGATTAATTGACTTTTTTCCTCGTCAGACGTTTGGTTGTGGATTTTTAAATTGGAAATGATGCTTTGCGAATCTTCAATTTGAGAATTCAATTGTTCAATTTCTTGGTTCAATTCCTGGATTTTTGATTCTTGCAATTTAAATTTCCTAGTTAACGAAGCTAATTCTCGTTCATTGAATTTCAATTGCATTTGAACCACTTCTTCATTAGTCAATAATTTGACATTGACATGACGCAAGTCTCGTAATTCTACCTGAAGCTTTTCCTTTTCATTGTCGGTTTGGGCCACATCATAGAGCAATTCATTAATTCTTTGTGCTTGCTGAGATAATTCCCCTCTTAAACCTTCTGATACAGCCTCGTATTTCTGTTCAATTTTATTAATTTCCTCCTTGGAAAATTGTGGTTTTGAGTTTGGTGATAAATAAAAATTGATGGTGGGTTCGTTATTGTTATATTGGGTATCATCTTCAGCATCATTTTTTTTGGTCTTCAAAGGGCTGGTGATATCATCTTTGGCAGGTTCCTGGTGGATTCTAATTTGCTGATTGGTTTTTGGGCTTTGAGCAACTGGTTCAGTAAACCTCTGCGGGGTGATAACAGTCTCTTGCTGTAAATCTCGAGCCAAAATCGAGCTATTTGGCAACAAGGTCTGACTGATTGTGCTTTCTATTCTCCCGTAATCTTCCAAATCCGAATCATCATCATCGTTATCATAAACTGCCTTTTGCGTTGACAAATCTGCGACTAAATCGAGTTTTTGAAACGGTTCATCGTAGCTGGACATATCATTAGCATTAGTGAAAACTTTCCTGATCTTCTTAGGCTGTTCATCGTTTCCAGTACCTCGTTTAATTGGTGAACTTTGTGCATCTTCGATGCTTGTTTTAGTACTATCCCTCGAAGGAGAACTTTCAAAAGGATTCTTATTTTCCTTGTCACTACCAATATCGGGTCTTAAAATAGTATCAAACTTTAACTTAGCCTTCCGGATACTATCTAAATGTGGCACAATATGTGGCTTTCTACTCGTTAAAGTATCTTGATTCATCAAATGGTTCCTGGGAGTCTCAATCAAACTTATAGTTTTCTTGCTCTGGATAGTATTTCTTCTTTCATTCATACCATCTACCTGATCTATCAATGCTTTTGGAGTATGGCTTCCTGATAGTTTACGATTGGTCAACACATTGACTGAAACCTTAACTGGCGACAACTGGTGGTCTTGCATGTTCATTTTTCGTAATACCAAGAAACTTATTCTGTCTTTACGTGACCTACTGTACTGGATTGTCGTGTTTTGTAAACTCTAATGAACACCCCTTCTCCTCTGTTTTGATTTTACAACCAAACAAAAAAAAAGTGGTACGCGCCAGAATTTAAAACACGGTGAACGCACTACGTTTAAACAACCCCCAAAAACCACTTAGTAAATACCATTTAAGATATGGTGACATTACAGGTATTTAGTATGTTTTTACATTGAATACAATAATAGTTACTATATTGAACTAAAAACTATATATGGTCTTATTTATACGATTAGGATATACCCCTTTATTCGTAGATATTGAAAAAGTCCTGGCATATTATAATCTGTTTGAAGCCATGTTAACCGAAGTAAAATCAAGCTGTTGAGGAAGCAGCGGCAGCGGATGAAGCTGGAGTGGATTCAACTGGAGCAGCAGATGATGCTGGAGCAGAAGTAGCAGCAGAAGAAACAGCAGCTTCACTGGAAGATTCAGGAAGTACTGATTCAACAGTAGATGAAGCTACGGCTGAACTAGAAGAAGGAGCAGAAGAAGTGGCAGCGGAACTAGAAACTGGAGCAGATGATGCTACAGCAGAGCTAGAAGCAACAGCAGATGATGATGCAGCAGCACTTGAAACTGGAGCAGAAGATGAAGCAGCAGAACTGGAGGCTGGAGCAGATGAAGCAGCAGAACTGGAGGCTGGAGCAGAAGATGAAGCAGCAGAACTGGAGGCTGGAGCAGAAGATGAAGCAGCAGCACTGGAAACAGGAGCAGAAGAAGCGACAGATGATTCAGCAGCAGAAGTGGCGGATGCGGCATCAGAAGAGCAATCGGTGACAACAACTTCAGCAGTAGTAGTAACATCAACCCATGAGGTAATCACAGTGGAGACAGTACCCGAAACAAATGTAGCAGATAATGGAACCGAAGTGGTGATAACTTGGGTGGTAGTTAAAGTAACATCTTCTTCAGCGGAAGCGGCTTCGGAACCTGAGTCTGAACCTGAGTCTGAACCACTGTCAGTAGTGACGGCTTTGTTTTCAGCAGTAACAGTGACAGTAACGGTGGTGGCAGCTGGACATACATCAGTTTCGGTATCAGTAATGGTAGTAGAGTCACTAGTGATAGTGGTGACTCTGGTAATAGTAGAAGTGGTGGTCATGCCATCACCTTCGACAGCTTTGTTTACTGATTCAGAAGCTTCAGCAGCAGCTTGGGTAGTGGCAACGGTAGTGTAAGTGTTAGTTGGAGCAGTGGTTACTTCACCATTGTCAGCGGTAGAAGTAACGTACTGAACAATAGTTGAAGTCAAAGTGATATCTTCTTCTTCATCTTCATGGGTATTTGTAGTTTCAACACTAGTCAAAGTATTAGTAGCATCAGTGGTTAATTCACCGTTGGAAGCGGTGTAAGTAACATATTGAACAATAGTCGAAGTCAAAGTAATATCGTCTTCATGTTCAGCAACACTAGAGGCAGATTTTTGGATTTCAGATAAACTGGAATCGGTAGCAGCAACAGTTAAAGTGGTCGATGGTAATGTAATAGTAGCACACTCATCGATAGTAACAGTGGAGTCTTCAATTGGAGTAGAAGAGTTTTCAAATCTTTTGAAAGGAATGGCTAAAGCTTGGGAAGCTAATAAGGCTAATGGAATAAACGAACGCATTGGGTGAGTTAATAAAACACTTGACTATTGAGATAGGAAGGAATGGACGCGATTAGTATACGCAAAGGCAATAGTAATTGTTTTATAAAATCGAGAACTTTTTTATAAATGATTTTCACTACGTTTGGAGAATTTCATGATATATAAACGAATGGAGAATCATGTTTCAATAGTAAATTCAACACGGTATGTGCGCCAAAGCGTCACCATACATGATAATATTTATCTTTAATTTAGCAAGGGGTTTGAAAATATTTGTCATTGTTTACATATTTTTTTGTTAAGGAATTTAAGTTAATTTTTGACATCGCGTTTCAATTGTGGTAGAAATATTTTTTAGCAATGATGTATCCCATCAAATATCAACTCATCTTACCAAGACAAAATATCTTTAACAATGGCCCGTCTATGTTTCATCTTACGAATTGAAAAGGTACTCCTTGTTTCTCACTTAGTCTAAGTTCTTAGTCTTTTAATGCAGTTACCCACCTCACCATGTAACCGTCAATTTTATATTTAATCTAATCATGTAACACTACTTAACTTCTTCGTTTATCAGCTTTCGCCTAATTGTAAAGATGTATACTAGAGGAACCCCGTTATTGGTTTGGCTCATGGGGGTCATCTGAAATTAATATTATGCTGACAAGATCACCAAGGTAGAATTATCATCACTAGCCGACATATGCAACATTCGTGTTTTCTTGGTAACTAAAACTACTCGCCCCAATCCGGACTCAAGCCACCTGTTTTCCGAGAGTGTCCAAGTAAGTACATCTCAGTACTAAGTGGCCAATGATATATCTAGTAGAACAAGATTTTGTAATTCCATCACGGTAAACTTTTTGCAACTGCAATCTAGAGATGATTTGGTTTTAGATTTGAATGCTAACAATAAGTAATGGCGCCGACAAGTGCCACAACCTTATTGGTTGATAGTGGCGTATAGAAAAGTATTGAGGCATTCTTGGTATCTATCCGGTCCACATTCTCGTCTGAAGTGGCTAGCACCAAGGCAGATTACTACCTCAATTGGAATGCGGCGAATGCCTATTTTTAACACTATTTGGATATTTAATCGTAGATCTTCAATTCCAAGCCATGGTATGGATTGAAAATGATACCGTGACATTGATCATATATTAATATAAAAGTAAACAACAGCTGCGCAAGCTGCAGCAATCTGATGGTACTTGGAATTTGGAATGTACCGTACCAAAAAACGTAATTATTCATCGCCAATGAATTCATGTCAACTTGATCTTGAAACCTAACATGGGTAATAATAGTTTTTAGTTTGGAATGGAAAAAAGAAAAACCGAAACGGCTTTAGTTGGAAATTTAGCAGGTCTATCATGTCAAGAGCATTTGGTTGGTGTTGACATTTTGATTTAATACATGCGGATACGATTGTCTAATGTACCCTTGGATAAATGCTGATTTAAACTTAGTTAGAAAGGGAAGGATAAAACCCATTAGATTAGCCACTTAAGCAATATCAATGTTTTTTGTTATGAAACTTTGCAATCAAGACAATTGTTCAGAAATAGGTTGTATAATCAAAAACTAAAGCCGACATATCCCGTCAATTTCTGCTCTGACTTTTGTTTCTACAAGAGGGCATTGCAATGCAATTGGAGACATAGGCACCTATTAGTCTTTTGCCAAAGTAAAGTATTTACTAAGACATACCTGATGTATGATTTGGCTGAGCGTAGGTGATAACAATTTATCCTTGTTATCGATAATTATGAATAAGTTCAAGTGATTATTTCACCAGGTTGATGAATGATTAGTTTAAGTTCACTCAACTAGACAATAATTACATCAAGTTTATTGGATAATTATTAGGTGTCTAGCCAAGCCCAGTTATTCTATTAACAATTCCGAAGTAAAGGGAATGATTCATGTCAAAAGCTAGTAGACGTGGGGTAAGTTGGATTTTACTGGGTTCACAAGTGATGACACTCAATGATTGAATGGCTAGGTACGATTAGCAAAATGCACGATACGACCAAGACGAAAGCTACAAGTCTAATGGGTTACAATCTGATTCAATACATGGGGATTTAAATGGGGAATGGATATTGCTGTCGATTGCCAAGACATAAATAGATACAGACGTCGGGAACACAAGAACCAATAGATTTAAATGTAACGCACTACCAAATAAATACTTCAACTAAACCCGAATAGCTCTGTTCCAAAACTGAACTGACCTTTGACACATAATAGCAACTATAAATGTAACTGAAGACTATTCTTAAACATAGATTTAGGACCTATCAGACTAATAGACAATATATTAGTATCTGAACTAATAGACAATATATTAGTATCTGAACTAATAAACAAAATACAGTAATTAGTAACTAACAAGATTAGGTGAAATCTCAATAATAGATAGCAGAAAGTGGAAACTTTATAGTACAAATATTACCCCACATGGGAGTCGGTTTGTATCCAGCTACTTTCAACATTGTGATTATTATTGAGCTCCAGCGTAAGAAAATAAAGTGGTACGATGAATATCAGACCATCTAGAAAGTTCTTGACTCTCGTAACACTTGAATGACATCTTCGTTCAAGTGTCGCAGAGCGAGTTTTTAGAAGAAAGAGGAGCATTCTACGGCAATATATGATGGCCAATGTTGAATAACAGATAACATCCAGAGTTGGAAAATTTATCATTTTCCTGGATATCCACATCATTCAACTTATGAAGTGAAGTATTAGCCACATCATCAGGTTCCAATACATCATAAATCTACTTACAGTATATGGCTCCATATGTGGCTGGTGCTATATTTGGTGCTAATACATGACCCTAATTATAATATTTTCTATAATTTAAATAAATAATTGAGGGTTAATGTCGCTAATATCCCGTCTAGTCCAGTCATATCGTGGATGGGTATAATCAATGGAATTATCTTATCACTGATAGATTTCCAAAGCCTACTTTTGTTATGCACGACCACTTGAGTGGTTCCAATTGGATTAGAGCAGTCTAAATCTCCTGATAAATCGTCACCAGACATCAGGGTTGCTCATAACACCGTGTAATTCCGTTTAACCCCCTTTATTTCCCATAGATAACGGTCCATCGTGCATGAAAATATATACGGCACTAGAAAATAATACCAGCTGATGTTTCCTATAAATACTCATCAATATCCCATTGAGTCTTTATCATACCACTCATACCATGTTGGGATTACCAGTTACCGATGAGCCTCAGTACTACCAAAAGATTAAACAATACAAACGTTTCATCTTGATTGGACTCATTGCTATTTGCTCCATAGTTATCTTTTTTTCAACCAATGGATACAACTACTACAAAATATTAACTACTTCAACCGACCAACCTCAGAAATGTCAATTGTACGACAAATTGATTCCTGACACTTTTATCAAAGATAATACCACCGCAGTTGATATTATCTATAGTAACGAATTCCGTTTACAAAGTGTCGCCAAACTTGCTGGTGCGGTACAAGTCGATACTCAAATTAACGACTCCCCTCCCAATGTCGATGAGAATCCTCAATATTATCATCAATTCAAAAAATTCCATAAGTATTTGGAAACTACTTTCCCCCAGATTTACAAAACTTTAGATGTCGAGTATGTCAATACTTATGGTTTGGTTTTCACCTGGAAAGGTAAAGAACTGTTGAAACCGGTGCTTTTGATGGCCCACCAAGACGTGGTCCCTGTACAAGAAGATACCATTGACAAATGGACATATCCTCCATTCTCAGGGGAATACGACGGTGATTACATCCACGGTAGAGGTGCATCCGATTGCAAAAACGTCTTGATTGCTATTATGGAAGCTGTTGATCTTTTGGTGCAACTGGACTTTGTCCCCGAAAGATCAATCGTTTTGGCATTTGGTTTTGATGAAGAATCGTCAGGGAAACAAGGTGCTGGCAGAATTGGTGCTTTCTTGGAAGAAAAATTCGGTAAAGATTCAATTTACGCCATTATCGATGAAGGTACGGGTTTGATGCCAAATCCAGGAACAGGGATGATTATGGCTTTACCCAGTACCGGGGAAAAGGGTTACACTGATATCTACGTCAACTTGACCATGCAAGGTGGCCATTCGTCTTTACCTCCCGACCACACCTCCATTGGTATCATGTCGCAATTGATTACCGATATCGAAAATGATCAATACCACGCCGCCTTAACTGCTAAAAACCCGTTTATGCATCATTTACAATGCATGGCAGTATACGACGAATGTTTGAGCAAAACTTCTAGAAAGGTTATTTTGAATGCTGATACCAATGCCTTTGCCAATAAGAAAATGGTCGACTCTTTATCGCAAAATTTATTGACAAA
>JAXQKE010000276.1:0-27847 GCA_037042355.1 Candida sp. Y128-05E | reverse complement strand
GTCGCTCAACAAGCCGCCGAATTACAACAAGAATCATCTTCAGATTCCGATTCTGATGACTCCGACAGCTCTGAATCATCAATCATTAAACAAATCTCTGAAGAATCCGAATCTGAACCTGAACCCCAACCAGAAATGAGAAAGAAGGATAAAAAGAGAAAGAGTGATAAAGATAGAAAGGAATCAAAGAAATCAAAAAAAGATAGAAAATAAATGAATAAGAACTAGTGCTATGCACTAGTTGTCTTCGGATTAGTCGATTGTTCTCCCTGGCATCTCTAGTGTCATTTATCTTTTTGTTTCAATTCAGCTCTTTTGTTTTAATAGTTGGTCTTGTACCCTTTTATGTATTATTAGTTTTGTATATGTGTGATAATATACTGAATTGTAAAAAAATAATGAAGTAATAAAATATATTGGTATTTTGGAGAAGAGGCTCGAATACCAGGTTTTGACATTATATTTACATGTTTCACTGGATTTGAGCAGCAATATTTTCAATTTTTCTATTTACGACTTGTGCTATATTGAATCGTAGTACTTTTTTATCAACACCTCGCGAGATTAGTATCCAATTATAGTGTAGCTGCCTTCCCTTCTTTGTTTCCCCTGGACCTCATTAACTGATTGTCGAGATTATCGAAATGTGGTAAATTTCGCAACTTTTTCAATTTTCGTAAATTCAAGTGGTGTGCGATTAATGAGGTTGATCCTTCCTGTGAAATATAAGTAAATGCTTGATGTTTCCAATTATCATAAGCATGGTTGTTTATCTACTGGCATTGTCCATCTAATTTCAAATACAAAATTTGATTCACAGTCAATTTTACTCTGGCTGAATATCAATTCAAAGAGATCTACATTTTTTTTTTCAGATTATCTATTCTATTATACACTTATACCTTAAGAATTACCAAAATCAAATTGAAGCATGCATGTCTAATGATCATTTAATGACTATCATCTAATGACCTTTCTTCTTTTGCTTATCAATGTGAGCCCTCAAAACCTTTTGACGATCACGTAAAGATAATTTTTGTTTACCTTGAACGGCTTTTTTATGAATCATCATAACGAAATTCTTCTTTCTAGCCTTTTCTCTATTTGTAGTAGAATGTGGAGTTTCAATCTTACCTTTTCTGGATCCGAACCCTCTATCAGTTTTACCTTCTTTAGCAGCAGCAATCTTCTCTTCACGTAATTGTTTATATTTGATTCTACCAACTAAGGTGGTTGAATCAACTAAATCTTCATTGGTTTGTTTACCACCCATGATTTTTTCAAGACCGGCTTCAGTACGTAATTCTTCTAATTTGGCAAAATCAGCTGGTGTCAAAACACGAGATGATAACATATCTTGCATTGCCTTTTCTTGTTCAGCTGCAAGTTTTTTGTCATCGTCGGCTTTCTTTTGTTTCTTAGTAGGTCTGTCACTACCTTCAACTTCGACTTCATCTTCATCGTCAGATAAATCTAAATCAGAATCTTCGTCGTCATTCTTTTTAGCGTCTTTCTCATCTTCAGAATCGGAGATATTAATTTCTTTATCATCTTCAACATTGACCCATTCACCTTCAACATCGCTATCATTAGCATCTTCGTCAACTTCCCATGAAGCTTCTTCACCTTCGTCATCTCCTTCAATACCTTGTTCTTTCTTCCATTTAGCTAATAATTCCAAACCAGGAATAGAGGTAACTGCACTTTGGTTACCGAATTGAGGTAATCCATTTCTTTCACCATGTTGAATTTCAATACTGGCAACCTTACCACGATCTTTTTTAGTCAACATTTCTGGGGCAACTTCTCTATACAAGGAGATTAAAGATCTAGCAGCCATCATAACAGCCTTGGATTTCGAGCCTTTATATTCGGTCAAATCCTGTAATAATGGTGCATCAATAGCCAATGGAGCTCTTGATAAAATTTCTCTGATAGTGTTAATACCGGCAGAAGCGACTTGTTGATCTACACCTTCACTGACGAACTCATCAGCAATTTTTCTGATCATAACTGAGATTGCTTCAGGTGGCACTAAATCATGCGAAGCTTGAGCAGCAGCGGCCATAACTTGGGTGACATCTCTTTGTTTTGGAGTAAGATATTTCAAGAAGAAAGTATAAATACCTAAAATAGTTAATTTATGGGTACCGATCAATCTTGAAATCAAATTCATCAATAAGATTTTTTGTTCCAAATTGAATTTATTTTGGTTTTTACCATTCAAATGATTATCGAATAAAGATTCGGCAAAACCTTGAGGATCTCTTAATAAATGAATAGCTGAGAAGTTCAAGTAAGTAGCAGAATGTTTGGTACTATTTTTCTTTTTGATTTGTTTAGCAGCCTGTTCCAATTTTCTTTCCTTCTTTTTGGACTTCTTGTTAACAGTCATGGAATGTTTGATGGAGGTTAAATCGAAACCTTCTTCATCTGAAGAGTCTTCATCGAAATTATCTTCTCTTTCTTTATCGGCACCCAAGAAGAATCTTGAACCAGCAACAGCAACTTTTACATCAGGGTGTAAAGCAGCTTGAGTCATAATTTCCACTGTTCTTGAATCATCCCAAATCCCTCTTCTCCATAACTCTCTGGTTAATTTAGTTGCCCATAAACCTTGTGAATCTCGAAGTTCTAATAAATTAAAAAGTAAAGCTTGGGTAGATCTATTTAATTTTTGATTTTTAGCACTAGCGTTAACTGATTTCAATAATGAAATCAAAGTACTATAAATTTGTTTTCTCATGGCTTTAACATGTTGACCTTGAGTAGCGTTGGAAGCTGAATATGCAGTTAATAATGGGAAGATGGTTTGGATCAATGATTCAGCGGAAATTATATCTTTGTTCCTCAACATTGTCAAACATTGGATAATCTTTTCTCTTAATTCGGGTGATAAATCTCGATGATTGTTAAGTAATATATTTTTCAATTCATCTGGGAAGTTGGCAGTTTCTTTAGGGTAACAACTACACACAGCAGACATGAATCCAATCAACTCGATGAACTCAGTACCTTTATCTGATGCAGAGGGGTTCATCAAAAAGATATCTCGTAAAGACTCATAATGAGCAAATTGTTGTAAAAATTCCTCGTGGTAAGATTCTGGGTCTCGACGAACAACGTTCTGTAATAACACAATATTAGACGGTAATACCGCACATCTTCTCTTCTTACCCATGTTTCCTTGCTCTATAAACTAGTATGTTTAAAATATATTTTCACCTCATCTCTGCGAAATCCCAATGCGGACGAAATTTTGAGATGGGCCAAAAACTACGAAATTTAATTAAATTAAATATTTATTACCTGAACCTAACCTAAACCTATATTGTACGTAGAAATAAAGTATATGTAAAACTAACCAAAATTCTTGGAAGTTTCCAAAAATGTTGACATTGCAGAGTAATTGATTTTTTTCGAAAACGCCTTCTTGGAAACCATTTGCTTAGCACTATCAACTGCAGACAATTGAGCATCATCTGCAGCATCAACTCCCAAGGTTTTTAATGCAGACTTATACTCTGGATCATTCTCATTCACCGATGGCGATTTCCTCTTCTTTCTAGTAGACGAAGTATTACCCGTGAGTTCATCTGCTTCCAGTTTCAATCGTTTCTTTTCTTGTGCAATCAAAAAATCGTGATTCAAACCGGTCCAAATTCTTTCCTTCAATGCGACTTCGTCGGGGGATAATTTGATTGCTAAAGTTTCTTCGTCATCGTCGTCGGAATTCAATTCGACATTTGAATTTATGGCGTCAAGAATATCTGCACTTTTTGGATGGTTTGCAACTAAATTCCTAGGTCTGTTTAATTCGATTTTGGCGTCGGCGTCGTTGATATTTTCAAGTTCCGATGGGGTTAAATACATGGAACCGTTCAAAGAGTCTTTCTTACGATTGAGAATTTTTGTTAACTCTCGTGTGATAGCGTCTTCTGATATATCGCAATCACTTAAAATGGTTCTTAACAATTTCTCCTTCTCTGCTTCTCTCATTTCCTGTGGTGATGGTTTCTTAGGTTTCTGTGGTGTTTGTGTGCCATCTTCAGATGCCAATGTCTCGTTTGCAGCAACTTCTGCATTCACATCCCCGGCATCTTCCGCATCATCAGCTGCTTCTGCTGTTGCAGAATCGACTGCCCCTGCTTCACCATCCACTTCTGCTGTCGCAGAATCTTCATCATTAAAATACAACAGACTCTCCAAACTCTTTATAACAATCCCCTTCCTCTGGACCTCCTTCGCCAATTCCAACTCCTTCTTTCTATTCTTATTAAAACTAGGCGGCAACGACGGTCCAATCTTCCCACCCTGTCTAAACTTTGAGATCGACAATTTCCCCGCCTCGGTGTTCTTAAACTCATTCAATCTTCTTTGAATAGTTTCCTCACCTACATGGGCGACTGCCACTATTTCCGCATGCGACCGTCTAAAGTTATTCATTCTCGCTGCGAGTAACAAACATGCACCAGCAATCCCAGCCGGTCTTCTCCCCTCATGGATCCAATCCACTGACATTTGCTGGGCAATTTTGACAGCATCTCTGACCACTTTCTTTTTATGTTCCTTAAACTCCAAATGTTCAGCAAAGTGTTCTATAAATAAGGAAGGATCTGCTAATGGGATCTGAGTTATATGCAACGCCTTAACCAACTTCAAGAAAGTCGCACCAAGCGAAAAAACCGAAATCTGCAACGCAGATGAGAAATCAATCAACATATGGGGAGTTCTTTCCTTTCTACACGCCACGTATAAACACGCAGCTAGCACATTTTGGGACCTTCTCCCCTGTACAAAATTATTAGTCAATGCCAAGTTAAATCTATTACCAGCTTCATCAGCAATATAATCCGGAATCTTTAACGCAATGGCCAATCTTTTTATCCTCCGTCTTCCCTTCATTAAAGTCTGTTCACGCGACTCCATAGCATTTTGTCTCCCACCAATGGGAGCTCTTGCCTGGTCAGCACCAACCATAGTACCTTGAACTGTAGCAGCACCCGAGGCACTTTCACCAAACTGCACTTCAGAAACAATAGGATTTTCATCTTGAACCACCCCACATCTGTTACAAGTGATCTCACCAGAGGGAGTATAATGGTCTACTGAAAGGTTTGCATGTCCACAAGCCTTGCAAACTCGAGATCTTCTATTCATATGGTTTGGTGTGGTAGAAAGGTAAACAAAATTTTAGATGGTGTTTTTTAGTGATAGTGAGTTTGGCAAGGACACGACTTGTTTATAGGGTAGATTTAAATAAGAGATGTAGTCATAGGTAGATTAGATGATTTACGTTGAAAGTAAGGAGTATAGTAGAGAAAAATTTGAATAGTATAATCAATTATTAAATTTAATTGATTTTATATAGTTATTGTTCTACTATTGCAATTCTCACTATAATCTAACTTTGGTCTAGTGCGAAAGTGTGGCTAGAGAAGTTATCATTATATATATACTACAACCCTATTCTTTCAAATGAATGTTCCTGAAGATACAGATAGAACTAATAGTTCTATTCAAACAAGTACTCTGAACCAAGTAACGCCATTAACTTCACGAGTTCCACTACTAACTACTCCTGAACCTGAGGCTGATGATGGAGAAACTACGGCTTTATTAGCTAATTTCCCTTATTCTATGGTGTTGAAGGTAGCTTTCTCAGAACCAAGAGATGTTCTAGCTTCAGAAAGAACTTGTCTTGCGTTTATTCAATTTTCTACTACTCTTTTCTTTGCTGCTTTAGGTATAATTCTTAATTTTAAAATTAATTCTTCTGGTGAAGTTGATACTGCCCCAGATAGTAAATTACACCTATCTTCCCAGGTTATTGCTTATATGTTGCTAGTCTTTGCTGCGTTGATTTTGGTGGTTTCTGGGTTTGATTATATCCTAGCTATTAATAAGTATGCCAAAAATAAAGTAGAGGTTAATGGCTATAGTAATTTGGTTACCGTGGTGGTGATTACGGGGGTTGTCGTGGCGTTGTTGGGGATTAATATGGCGTTGATTGTGGAGGGGTATACTAGTTAATATACCACCCGAAGAGCTATCACGAAGTGATTGCGAACGAGTTATAGTACGTAGTAAATGATCACGAAGTGAGTTAGAGGTAAACTATCACGAAGTGACTGGACCACTCACGAAGTGAGTTATAATGAAGTGAAATATCAAGAGGTGAGTATCATGAGTGATTGAAGTACTCACGAAGCGAGTTATCACGAAATAATGCGTGTTCACGCGTAGCGCAATACCATTGACGATGGTCCCAATTCCGTTATTTCCTTTAAGGTAAGCTTAACATATGCTCGGCATTGGTCTTTATTTCACAGCTGGGCTGGCCTAGAACCTAAAGGTCAATTGACAAAGATATAACTCTTAATTCTAGCCTTTACAATTACACAATCAGTTATGTTGATTAATATATACTATGTAAACTCTGATATTATATAACTAATAAAGTATGAACATGCTTACATCCTGTTTCCTATAAAGTAGATTAGTCCGCACAGAGTTCACTTAATATGTATCTGTGACCTTTATATACATTTAATAATAATACGCTAGAATATCCTCCCTTTTGTGTGTGTTGGGTAGTTGAATGTATTAAAAGTATTATATATTGCGTGATGCTGGGTAATATAATGTATTAAAGAATATATACATGGGATGAGCTTAATCCTTGGTACGTTTTCTCTTGGATGATTTCTCTCTTTCCGGTAATTTACCATGTTTCCGTTTATTGATCTCCTTCTTCTCCCCGAACTTGGCCTGGTCCATTTCCATTAATGCTTCTCTTCTGGCAGTAGTTGTCACTGTCAACGAATGTTTGATGATTTTTTCGTCATCTAAATCTTCCAATAATTCCATTTGCTTATTAATTCGATCTTCGATAGAATGAATACGATCAATATCATTTTCGGTGACTACCGAAATCGCAGTACCTTTTCTACCCGCTCTGGCAGTTCTACCTACTCTATGGATATAATCATCAGGATCGGCAGGGATATCGTAGTTGATGACTAGTTCAACAGAAGGAATATCCAAACCTCTGGAAGCTACATCAGTAGCAATAAGTATTTTGGCAGCACCGGCTTTGAATCTATGGATGGAATTAGTTCTTTCCGATTGCTGCATTTCTGAATGCAATGAAGCTACCCTGAAATCCAATTTCCTTAATAACCTTCGAAGTAATTCTGCTGTTTTAGTTCTATTGACAAAAATGACGGCTGTGACATTTTCAAATAATTTCAAGACCATATTTAAATACGAGTCCTTGACATGCGATGGGACAAAGATATATTGAATTTTCAACGTGGCAGGTATAGCAACTTGATCTACTGTATCAACTTCATGAATGAAAACTGGAAGTTTTCCCTTTGGAACTGGCTTATCTTTTAATGCCCTCACGGCATCGGTGACAGTAGCCGTGAAAAGAAGAGTTTGTCGTTTATCTGATGATGGGAGTACACTGAAACATCTCTCCAAATCACTACCAAAACTGTTACTTAATAACCGATCGGCTTCATCCAAAACCAAATATTTCACTCGACGCAATCCAAGAATTGTATCTTCTCCACTGTTTAATACATGATCAGCCAATCTCCCTGGTGTGGCAATGACAAAATGAGGTCTTCGTGCTAATTCCAAAGCTTGTTTTGTCATATCCTCTCCACCAACAATAACACAGATTTTTATATTCATACTGGCACCCAAAGCAGCAAATTGTTCAGCAATTTGTAATGCCAATTCTCGAGTAGGGGTTAAAATTAATCCAAATATCCCAAATGGATCCTCGGACCATTGTGTAAGCATGGGAGCAGCAAATGCAATTGTTTTACCACTACCTGTTTTAGCACCTCCAATACAATCATGTCCTTTCAAGATTTGAGGTATACATCCAGATTGAATCGCAGTTGGCTGGTTAATTCTCATAGCAGCAAGAGCCTCACTGAGCCAGTTTGCAACTCCTAAATCACTAAAAGCCATCCTCTATTTCCCGTTTAACTAGTTTATGTCTATTCTTCCTCATCTCTTCCATCGCAAAGGTTCCAAAATTTCGAGGTTTTCACGTGAGGCAAACTTCAACAATAATAACAGTTGCTAACTAAATAAGCATTATAGGAGCTATGAATAGAGGTTTAATATTCCCTATTAGGTGTAGTAGACAGCTACGATCATTTAGCAAATCTTCCACTTGCAAAAATTTACAACCTTTGCCAGAAAATGAAGAACCTGAGCTAGTTGAAGAAGGGCCCTCATATTTACCAAGAACAAACTATGAAATCATGAAGGATGACGGAGAGATGGAGGGGGAATATCACACTGTGAAACATGGAGATGAGATATTACGATATAAAGATTTAGGAATTGATGAATACAGTTTCAATCCTCGACAAATTTCACTCACTGATTATTTCTTTGGGAACACCCATCATAATCATCATGTATTCTACAATACTACCCAGAACTTGGCTAAAAAGGGCAAAAAAGTAGAGCAACGTACTTTTGTTGATTTAAGATTATTGAGAATTGGATCGGGAAAAGGTGGGAATGGATGTGTTGCCTTTTTGCGAGATGCCAATGCTCCAGTAGGTCCACCTGATGGTGGAGACGGTGGAGATGGTGGGAATGTATATCTTAATGTCGTTGAAAAGAACTTATCGTCATTACATAAATTGAAAAGGACTTACGAAGCAAAGCCAGGTACTACTGGTAAAGGAAGTCAATTGGATGGGAAAAGAGGTGAGGATATAATTATTGAAGTGCCCGTGGGGACCACGATCCGTTGGATCCCAGATCCGTTCATTTTGAAAGGATATTTATCTAGAAGAGAAGGAAAACAAATCGATGATATAAAACTAAATCTTTTATGTGATGATTACGATAATATCCAATTATTAAGAAACAGTTATGATCCAGGTAAGGGGTGGATCTTCAAAGAAAAAGATGAAGAGTATCAACGTGAAAAAGCATATTTCAATGAATTGAATAAACAAGTCGTAGGGTATGATATGGAAACTATTCAATCTGAAGTCAGATTCGATAAGTTCCCCTTAGTAGGATTAGATTTAGATAAACCCACCACCAAACCGTTATTGTTATTAAAAGGTGGGAAAGGTGGTTTGGGAAATATGCATTTCCTCACCAAGGACATTCGTAACCCCCGATTCGCCACCAAGGGACGTGAAGGGTTGACAGAATATTTCTTGCTCGAATTAAAATTGATTGCGGATTTAGGTTTAGTTGGGCTTCCCAATGCTGGGAAATCGACGCTCTTAAGAGCGATTTCGAAGGCAACCCCTAGGGTGGGTCATTGGGAATTCACTACTTTACAACCAACTGTGGGGACTATATCCACTTCTATAGATAAGGAACCTTTTACCGTAGCCGATATTCCTGGAATAATAAAAGGTGCATCGGAAAATAAGGGGATGGGACTTGATTTCTTGCGTCATATTGAAAGAACCGGGGGCTTGGTATTTGTTATATCATTGGAATCGAAGAACCCCATTGATGATTTAAATGTGTTATTAGAGGAAGTAGGCGAGAAAAGAATGAAGGGGAAAAAGGTTTTGGTCGTTGGTACAAAAGCCGACATTACCAATACCAGTGAAAATTTTGTCCAATTAAAACAGTATGTTTTAGAGAAAAACTGGAAAATTATCCCGATATGTGCTATAAAGCAACAAAATATCGATAAATGTATCCAACTAATGGAAGAAATTGCTGCTAAAGACTAAACTTTATGTCCCCAGTAAAGTACAGAAAAAAAAAAAAAACTTTTTTTCCTGGGGTATTCAAAAAGATCCGACACCGGGTGTTACACTTGTATATATGTATATAATAAATTCATCACTACCTACAAACCCTGAGTTCTTGTCGACAATATAAAATATTATCAAATGTGTCATTTTCACAATGCAAAATTGGCATTACAACGTTTGCGCCCACATGAAAATTTCATCTACAGGAATGTTAATAGATCAGGGCGGCATGGGTTTAACGGATGAAGAATATGCAAGCAGCAGGTACATACGAGTATCTACAATAGACTTCGGAACATGGTCTCGGTGACAAGCAATCAAGAAACCTTGTTCTATTACTTCGGGGTTGCTTGCTGAAGCAATAAACCCTTATAGATAACCGAGATAACCTTTATTGATTAGATTTCTAATGCGTCCTTCTGCATGGGAGTCGCCCAGTGATACGATCTAATAAATATGCTACTGTATAATCCAAGAAGAAATATGCAACGTAGATCCGTGCATCATAGCAAGCTAGGTTAATCGAATGTCATTTAACCACTGCTTGCCACATCAAAGGGTTACAATTGCTCTGAAAACCCTTAAATAATTTTCTCGGTTCTATCATCCTCTTGCTTGCATAAGGTATGACTTGAGTAACCAATTAAATTATTATATTTTCTTGTAACGCCTCTGTCTAGAATTTCCATCGACATATTATTTTCTATATTTTTTCTTTCTTTTGTTTTTCCGATATATCCAAAGATTATTTTTTAAATTAGAATTTATTTTTTAGCTTTTTTGCAGCAACCAGGGAATTTATAAGAGTCGATTTTCCACATATTTTTATGAGTCTTGAAGAAAATGGATGTCAACATACGGCAACATTGGAACATGGAGGACATAGCTACTAGGGCCCGTGAATGGGGAGGAAATAACGAACCTAACCGATTAAACGAAACCGACTTTGACACAAATCATAATTACCTATATTCCATGAATGAACACTTATTAACCCGATATCAAGAAAACGACAAAGACAATTATCGATATAATACCAATTTTTACAATATGAATAATATGAATAATATGAATAATATGAATAATATGATAAAATCAAGATCATTGAATGACATGGCAGAAAAGGAACAGGAACAAGATAATAACGCACACAGATCAAGATCCCAATCACCAGTATCACCAATATCGCCAATATTTCATCAGCAACCTACGATGGACAAAGCGAATTCGACTTCGAGTATACCTAAATCAAATGTGAAATTCCCCATTGATTATTCTAGGTTTACATTTTTATTGGTCGATGACAACTTGATTAATTTATTCATTTTGAAAAGAATTTTAATCAAGATATTCCCCAATAGTAAACTTGTTTTCACATCGGATTCAACGGAAGTTGAAATGTTATTGGAACAATCCAAATTCGATTTGATATTTCTTGATATTGAAATGCCAATATTATCGGGTATAGATATCACGAAAATTGTTCGCCAACGAAAAGATTTGGATTATTTAGGATTGATTGCTGTGACCACCAGATATAACGATGACGATTTACAGCTATATAAATCTATTGGTATCGATTATACGTTGAAAAAACCATTGGTGGGTGACTGGGATAGGTTAGTGGATAAAGTTCATACAGTAATAGAATCAAGGACAGTTGAGGTAGATTAATAGTGTATCTGGATACATGGAAACGACACTGGTTGTCGCTAATGAGTAATGATTTATAGACCCTTTTTAATAATTAATATCACATATTTTTACTAACAACTTGGTTAATGGTAGTACGATTCAAAAATACCTGGTCAGACCTTACATGAATCTCCAACAGATCAAGCCTGGTCCCACAAAATAATACCCCTCTACTGCATATTTCAACAACACGTTTATAGTTCCGCAAAAAATAATACACCCGCCTCTGACAAAAATTAATCTTTTTTAGACGCCATAAAAGATTAAGTTTTGATATTTTCAAACAGTATTTACCATAAACCGAATTAGGTTTAGTAGTCAAAATGTGTGGTTGTGATAACCCCAACTCCCTTTACGTTTTTATGGTATGCGCTTACACTAGATGGTCTTTCTCTTGCGTTTTGGTAACTTTATTATTTGTATTGTTCAACATTCCACTGGACCTAAGTTATTTTTTGGGTTGTTTCTAAGTGTTTTTTTTTTCTTTAGTAATCGCAATTGATTTCAGCCCATTCTTCATTTTATTTTACCTGCAGTTGCATGAAAATATTCTTTATTCGAGTAACTTTATCCTGATTTACTTTTACAAGAAAGCAATTTAAGGTTTTGCTTGATTCGTATTAGAAAACAAAGTTTTCAATTGTGGTACGATATCCCCACACAAACCCCATAAACCGTTTAATCCCACCAAATGAACCTGAGATGCTAAAGCAGCGTCGTAACCAAAAGTTTGATAACACCTTTGTAACCTGTTTTTATGTCAAGATGCCAATGTTTGCTAACCAGATGGGGAAATGGGTTCCCTCTCCGAATGATCATCAAAACGGTTCTTTTTTGGCCGATCCTACGAATCGAACGTTCTAATCTTCTCCATGCATTATCAAGATAATGGATCCTGTAAGCAATCCTGGGTAAGCCTCCTCCTCCCTTCGAAAACGGTGGGTTCTAGTCCATAAACAAACAGCTGAAAACTCAATTTCCTTGATTAAAGTTTGTAAATTGTCCACGGATCACTGAAAGTCCGTGGTTGGGTTGAGGATGGTTGTAGCAAGTGAACACTTTGCCGTCACCCCTTCACTTCTCCCTTTTTCTTTTTGGTTTATTCAACTTTTCCAAGGACTATCTTAAAAATTTAGTGCATTTCCGCAGGGTTGCAAAAATCGTAACCACCTCTTATCAATCAAGTTTAAGCCATGGGTATAGCCAGTAAGTTCTACTAGAAGGTAAATACCACATTAAATCTAACGCTTAGAACAAGTTACAACCGGTGGGAAGTCGGCCAATTCTTTTCTTCCGATTTCAGGGACGTTTACTTCCACCAAGGGTATTAATTATGATGATCAGATTAGGAAATTATACATTAAACAAGATTGCTTGAAAAAAGCAACGCGGTACCTTGAGACTGACGAAGCTACAAAACTCGATGGGTTGATTGAGAAGTGGAAAGATATCAGTCAAATGGCTTCCAATTATTTATTCACGATACATAAAAATAATGTCGATAAGGTTGGTGGATTGAAACAGTTCAACAAGATTAAGAAGAAACAACAAAAAGAGTCACTTGACCCCAGTATCATGGAAAATTATGAAAACTTCATCCAAAGTGAAGCATTTGATGAGTTATCTAAACAAGAAAAACAGGACTTGAATTCTCGATTCCATACCTTGGCAGCTTCCTCTGAGAGTGACAGTGACTGGTCAGAAGAGGTTACCATGGAAGATTTATATGATCGTTTACAATTGGATTATAGTTTGGTGTACGAGGAGTGATGAATACCAAAAAATTGGTTATTATCCTTCATCTAATAATCAGGGGCTTGTCTTAATGGTATATATTAACTGTATCTATATATACTGTGTTTATTGTAATATCTGTATATCTGTCTATTGTCAGCCGTTATGTGTGTTGTGAAGGTGAGTACCTATCTACCGGGGTCGGGTGTACTACATCCTTTATTTTATACGCTTGAGCCCTAATAATAATCCCAATTCTGAAAGTGGTTTGTTACAAATCTAACCCCTTGCTGGGATATATTTGCACTATAAAGTTACCACTTTTCTGCAAATTATTATTGGGGGTTTAGCTAAATTTTGCTAACTACAGTGTTTAGTTAATTAGTTCAGAAAATACGATATTGAATCAAAGTTTATTAGCTCCTAAATCTTAGGCTCAGAGTAATATTTAGTTACTTGTTATTATAGTGTGAATCTAGTTTCTTAAGAGTGTCAAGGGTGAGCTCAGTTTAGAACTAGGTTATTCTGGCTTAGTAGCAGTAATCCTAACGGGCCTTGACGACAATGTCGCTAGTCTCTTTTAGGTAAATTACCTACATATGTCAAATGTCGCTGAATGTCGCATCTCAGATCTTGAAAATTGTGTTATATATAACATTTGTTATTGTTAATAAGCAAAAGTCGATAAACCCAACACAATACCCATGTCTACAACGAAAGTATCACAAGTAGTCGATGGTGTGACCATGTTGGAAGACTTTGATAAGAAAAAATTGTTGAAATTTCTTGAGACACTAACGTCTGGATTAGATTTGGCCCACTTGGACCTAGATGAAGTTGTCACCAGTATTAGTCAAGGACTTCCCGAAACCATCAAAAATAATGAACTTTATCATCTTGTGGCTGAAAGTTTAGCATCTAAAGTTATATATCACCCTGATTACGCTCTATTGGCTGGTAGAGTCGAGGCAACTAAGTTGCAGCAAGACAATAATATTTCATTTTCTGAAAATATTACTCGAATTTATAATCTGAAAGATCCGAAATCAAAGAAGAAATGCAAATTAATATCACATTCGTTTTACGATACTGTTATGGCCCATCCTCATTTTTTCAACAAAATTATTAAACCAAGTCGTGATTTGGAATTGACTTATTTTGGTATTAGGACTTTAATGAATACATATTTATTGAAAATTAATGATTCCGTAGCCGAAACACCCCAATTCATGTTTTTAAGAGTCGCCATTGGTATCCACGGTAATAATCTAGATGATGTGTTTGAGACTTATGAACTTATGTCGAAGAAATATTTCATTCATGCTTCCCCAACATTATTCAATTCCGCCAATGAAGCGAATTATCTATCTTCGTGTTTTCTCGTAGGAATGCAAGATGACTCAATCGATGGAATTTATAAAACTCTACATACTACAGCGTTGATCTCGAAAGCGGGTGGAGGGGTTGGACTACACGTTCATAATATAAGAGGTACCGGTGCCTATATTTCAGGATCAAATGGATCTTCAAATGGTTTGGTTCCAATGTTGCGGGTATTCAATAACACGGCAAGATATGTGGATCAAGGGGGTAATAAAAGACCAGGCGCTTTTGCAATATATCTTGAACCATGGCACACCGATATATTTGATATCTTGGACTTGAAGAAAAACCACGGGAATGAAGAACTGAGAACTCGAGATTTATTTTATGGTTTATGGGTTCCTGACTTGTTTATGGAAAGGGTCAGGGATAATGGTACATGGTCCTTATTCTCACCAGATGAAGCTCCTGGTCTAGAAGACTGCTTTGGTGATGAATTTGTCCAATTATATGAAAAATATGAATCTGAAGGTAAATTTAGATTACAATTCCCAGCACAAAAATTATGGCATGCTATACTACAATCACAAACTGAAACTGGTGGACCATACATGCTATATAAAGATGCTTGTAACAATAAATCAAATCAGAAGAATCTCGGAGTCATTAAATCGTCAAATTTATGTTGTGAAATTGTCGAATATTCTTCACCTGAAGAAACTGCTGTGTGTAATTTAGCTTCTTTGGCGTTGCCAACATATATTAAGTCCGTTGAAATTGACGGAGAATCTGTGCTAGAATATGATTTTGATCAATTGCACTTCGTAACCAAGGTTTTGACACGAAATTTGAATAAGATCATCGATGTAACAAGATACCCTGTTGAGAGTGCAAGGCTCTCCAACATGCGACATAGACCGATTGCTATCGGTGTCCAAGGTTTTGCCGATTTATTAATGGAATTGAGACTTCCATTTGAATCGGAAAAAGCCAAAATTTTAAATATTCAAATTTTTGAAACAATTTATCATGCAGCATTGGAAACTTCGATAGAGTTAGCTATAGAGGAAGAACCATATAGCACGTTCAAAAATTCACCTGCCGCTAAAGGTATACTCCAGTTTGATTTATGGAATCATAAACCATCAGAATTGTACGAGGACTGGGATACTGTGAAAGAACGGGTGAAGAAGCATGGTATCCGAAATTCCTTGCTTGTGGCGCCTATGCCAACTGCATCTACCTCGCAGATTCTAGGCTTTAATGAATGTTTTGAACCTTATACGTCTAATTTGTATACCCGACGAGTTTTATCGGGTGAATTTCAAATTGTTAATAAATATCTATTGAAAGATTTGATAGATTTAGGCTTATGGTCGCTGTCAATGAAAAATAGATTAATTATAGAGAATGGTTCTATTCAAAATATTAAATGTATACCAGATGAAATCAAAAACCTTTACAAAACCGTGTGGGAAATTTCACAAAGGTCAATTATTGATATGGCTGCAGACCGTGGGAAATTCATTGACCAGCTGCAGAGCATGAATATATATATGCAAAATCCGACATTTGCCAAATTGACGAGTTGCCATTTCTATTCGTGGAAAAAAGGGTTGAAAACGGGAATGTATTATCTTCGAACACAAGCTGCGTCGCAAGCAATTAAGTTTACGGTAGACGTTGAAGATGCTAGCAAGTTGGATTCTGAAATCAAGAGTCAACCCTTGAAACGAAAGAAATATGAAGAGATCAAAACAGTCGCTATTTCAAACGACTACTTGGAGAGAAAGCGAATGAAGCTCGAGCCTTATTATACCCCGGAGTCCAAGTCTCCAGAATCGCAGGATTCAGTTCAGTCTACGAGCAACTTGAGCAAGTATGATATCTACGATACTACTCCAGTGGCGTGTAGCATTATTAACGGAGAGCATTGCGAATCATGTTCTGGTTGAATGGAACTAATAGTTTACCATTTGCCTTGTATATAAGACCATGAGATAATGCCTGTATTATATATGTAAATAGATGCTATGAATTAAATAGTTGGGAAAGTAAGCGATGTTGGTAAATAGTCGCACGACTTGGAGTTGTTTTACTAATTTGTCGACAGTAGTTATCACATTCTTCTATATATGATCATATTTTTGCATGATCATATTTATCATACCTGTGGACAGAACGTTTCACATTCTTTTCTTGTTCTATCTCCCAATTTTCGCTATCAGCTATTAAATCATGGAGACCGTTAGTTTATAGTAAAACCTTACGAATTTTTTAAATTACCTACCGTTGGTCAAGCCACTGATTTCTTTTTCATCGTCTAAAGTTTCTATTGGCAAAATCAGCTACTTGCGACACACCATCTTTAGTAACAAAGAACTTCCTTGTAGCTTTATTCTGCCATATGAGGACCCCGACTTCGGCGGCATAATTGCACAAGACATCGTACTCCTGTTGACCACTAAACTCTTTGAATAAGTACCCATCAAAGGACTGTATTCTATCCAATTCCAATTGCCAAAGACGAATTTGGTCGACGACAGTCGGCGGTAAAACTTCTAATTTATGTTGGGCTATTTTGCCATCGGTTATATCTTGTGACTGTGGTGCACCACCGGCGGTGTTAATATTATTACTAGTATCGAACTCGATCTTCTTGTCCAATTTCTCCTTGGCAAGAATCTTCATTTGGGGATGGGCGTGAGTTTCCAAGAATTTGATAATTTGTTCTGCCGTGATCCCATTGAGCAATGCCGATCTAATTGACTCCCTAGTGATTTGTCCACAAACCATGTTGGCGAACCTCGTCCTTAAATTGACAAAAAGATTCAAAATGGCAATCTCCAATGGGGAATTTGTATAAGAGTATAATTTGAAATTGGTCTCGAGAATAATGGTACCGCTGGAGGTGGTGGTAGCAGAAGGCTCATTCTCCAAACTCTGATCTAGCGCAGCCTGAGGCGTTTTCAACGCCGCAGAGTCTGAAGTCAAAGTCGTCGCCAATCGCGTCGGGTAAAACCGATCAGAATTCCCTGCCTTCCTATATACCAACCCGTAATCTCTTAAATCATCAAGCATGGTGATCTGGGTGGCACTTAGAGAAGTCAAACTGTAACTTTTGCCTAGTTCCAACGACCCCAAAATAAAAATAAAGTTCAACACATCAACCGGGTCCATATGGAGATCTGGCGCTAGATTAAGGTACTGGAGAAGCAAAGTCCAGATCTGGGCATTGACGTCTTGAAGCAAGAATTGAAACCCGGTATTGGTAATTTTCAAAAACCCCTTCCCCTCCATTAATTTACCCAGTTTAAGCAAAGACAAAACCGACTGAGTCGGTTTTGTAGCCGACTCAGTACCCACCATAAAATGTAAAATATTCTCCCATTTCAGCGACGCAAAAGAATCTAAAAAAGATACATCAACGGAATCATCAGTTAAACACAAAGTCCCGAAAGCATTAGCTGGTTGAGTACCAGTTAAACAATCTCTAAACTTATTTCTAAAAGTTGAGTGCAACCGTACATGGCTTCCATTATTCTCTTCTATAATTAAATGTAAAGATCTCAATCTATTTAGCGATTCAAATTGATGAACTCTTGCAGAAGGTTTACACCATTTATCCAAATCTTTTAAACTGACAACTTGTTCATTAAATACCATAGACATGATAAAGAATTTAGCCATTGGAGGTAATAATCTATAGATAGCAAGACATGTAGCAGAAGATTCAAAAAGTTTAGATTGTATAGGTTCAGGAAGTCCCTCCAAGTACTCGTTTACTGTAGTTTTGAATAAGTTACTGGAGGACATAGTTTTAATAGTAACTATTTCATTACTAGTTTGATTCTGTTTGTTACTATGAGACTATTTTGTTTTCTTTCTGCTGACGTAATCATTTTGATCTCACCACCAGAAAAACTGAGAAGAGCATCTACTGGGATTTTGTTTTTGGATTACATATCAATTAGCAAGATTACATCAACATAGATATGCCACCAGTCAAACGAAAGGCAGAGGTGGAGTCTGATGAAGCTTTCCAAGAACTCTTCCAACCTAAATTCAAAGGGAAGAGATTGACTGATGAAGTTAATACAGTGGAAGATAAATGGAACTTACTACCTGCTTTCTTAAAAGTTAAAGGTTTGGTAAAACAACATTTGGATTCATTCAATTATTTTGTTGATTATGATTTGAAAAAAATTATTGATGCTAATGAAACTGTCGTTTCTGATGTGGATCCGGAATTTTACTTGAAATACCTTGATATTCGTGTAGGTCATAAATCTACCTCCGCTCCCGGTGTTAAAGATGTGATCATGCCTCCACATGAATGTAGATTAAGAGATTTGACTTATTCGGCTCCCATCTTTGTTGATGTGGAATACACAAGGGGGAGGAAAATTATTTTACATAGGGACTTGGAAATTGGTAGAATGCCAATCATGTTGAGATCTAATAAGTGTATTCTCGATGGGATTGATGAAACCCGTATGGCCGCCCTCGATGAGTGTCCTATAGATCCAGGTGGTTATTTTGTGGTCAATGGGACTGAAAAGGTTATTTTGATTCAAGAACAATTATCGAAAAATAGAATTATTGTAGAAGCTGATGAAAAGAAAGGGATAGTACAAGCTTCTGTCACCTCGTCGACCCATGAAAGAAAGTCCAAGACTTATGTTATTACTAAAAATGATAAAATTTACTTGAAACATAACTCTATTTCAGAAGATGTGCCCATTGTCATTATTTTAAAAGCGGCTGGTATTACTTCTGATTTGGAAATTATGCAATTAGTATGTGGTGCCAATTCTCAATTTCAAGACCTTTTTGTGGTCAATTTTGAGGAAGCTTCGAAATTAGAGGTTTTCACTCAACACCAAGCTTTGTTGTATATTGGGAAGAGGGTCAAGACCATTAGAAGAGCTGGTGCGGCGAAATTGTCTCAATTACAAGAAGGTATTGAAGCTATTGCTACTACCATTGTCGCCCATTTGACAGTTAGCGATTTGCAATTTAGAGAAAAAGCTTTGTACATTGCAACCATGGCCAGGAGAGTCGTCATGACCATGAGCGATCCTTCACAAGTTGACGATAGAGATTATGTGGGTAATAAACGTTTGGAATTGGCAGGGCAGTTGATGTCCTTACTTTTTGAAGATTTATTTAAGAAATTCAATTCCGATTTCAAAGCAAATATCGATAAGATTTTGAAAAAACCTAGTAGAACCTCCGAATTCGATGCTTTACTATCAATCAATATCCATTCTAACAACATAACCATGGGGCTTAATCGTGCCATTTCCACCGGGAACTGGTCCTTGAAACGTTTCAAGATGGAAAGGGCAGGTGTGACACATGTCCTCTCGCGATTATCGTACATATCTGCATTAGGGATGATGACCCGTATATCATCACAATTCGAGAAATCGAGAAAAGTCTCGGGTCCAAGAGCGTTGCAACCATCGCAATTCGGGATGCTTTGTACTTCAGATACCCCAGAAGGGGAAGCCTGTGGGTTGGTGAAGAATTTGGCGTTAATGACCCATATCACCACCGATGAAGAGGAATTACCTATAAGAAAATTATGTTTTGTACTTGGTTGTGAAAGTATCTTGAGTGTTGACTCCGCTAACTTACACGCCAAGGGTAACTATGGTATCTACCTTAATGGTACATTGCTAGGCTGTACTCGATTCCCGGGAAAATTCGTCACTGACATTCGTCGTTTAAGAAGAACCGGTAAATGCTCCGAGTTCGTTTCCATTTATACAAATACCCATCAACAAGCGGTGCATATCGCAACAGATGGTGGTCGTGTTTGTCGTCCTTTAATTATTGTTGAAAACAATGTTCCAAAAGTCACAGCCAATCATTTGAAGAAATTGCTTTCAGGGCAATGGCAATTTGACGATTTCTTGACCCAGGGTTTAGTGGAATATGTCGATGTCAACGAAGAAAACGATTCTTTGATTGCTTTAAATGAAAGTTACCTTAATGAATCAATGGGCCAGTCGTTCACCCATTTGGAAATTGAACCATTCACAGTTCTCGGAGCCGTTGCTGGTTTAATTCCTTACCCACATCATAATCAATCTCCAAGAAATACTTATCAATGTGCTATGGGTAAGCAAGCAATTGGTGCAATTGCTTATAATCAATTCAGAAGAATTGATACTTTGTTATACTTAATGGTATATCCACAGCAGCCGATGGTGAAAACCAAAACAATCGAATTAATTGAATATGATAAATTGCCAGCTGGTCAAAATGCCACAGTTGCAGTTATGTCCTATTCCGGTTATGATATTGAAGATGCCTTAGTGTTAAATAAAGCGTCACTTGACCGAGGTTTCGGTAGATGTCAAGTCGTAAGAAAAAATACCATTCAATTGAAAAGATATCCTAATCATTCCAAGGATATTGTTACTGGTATGAGAGTGGATGAAAATAATGAACCAATTTTCCCCCACAAAGCTTTAGGTCCCGATGGGTTAGGTGAAATTGGGGCAAAATTAGTTAATGGACAAGTTTATGTCAACAAGAGTGTCCCTACAAATGCCGGAGAGTCGGTATTAGGTAATAATGATCAACAACAGGCTGAAAGTCATCGAGAAACGCCAGCATTTTACAAAGGACCCGAACCTTCGTACGTCGATCAAGTTATGATGTCGGTTAGTGATAATGACCAGGCATTAATCAAAGTTTTATTAAGACAAACGAGAAGACCCGAATTAGGTGATAAGTTTTCCTCGAGACATGGACAAAAAGGGGTTTGTGGGATCATTGTACAGCAGGAGGATTTACCATTTAATGATCAAGGTATATCACCCGATATTATTATGAACCCACATGGTTTCCCATCTCGTATGACGGTTGGTAAAATGATTGAATTAATTTCGGGTAAGGCGGGTGTATTGAATGGTTCCCTTGAATACGGTACTTGTTTTGGTGGGTCTGATTTAGAAGACATGTCGAAAATATTGGTAGATAAAGGTTTCAGTTATTCTGGGAAGGATATGTTATATTCTGGTATAACTGGGGAATGTTTACAAGCATACATTTTCTTTGGTCCTATTTATTATCAAAAATTGAAACATATGGTTTTAGATAAAATGCATGCGAGAGCAAGGGGTCCTAGAGCTGTCTTAACAAGACAACCTACCGAAGGTAGATCGAGAGATGGTGGTTTGAGATTGGGGGAAATGGAAAGAGATTGTGTTATTGCCTATGGTGCATCTCAATTATTATTGGAAAGACTTATGATTTCATCAGATGCGTTTGAATGTGATGTCTGTAATAAATGTGGTTTAATGGGTTACAACTCATGGTGTACCACCTGTAAAAGTTCGGAAAACATCATCAAAATGACAATTCCTTATGCTGCTAAATTGTTATTCCAAGAGTTGATTTCAATGAATATTGCTCCTAGATTGAAACTTGGTGATGTTTTCTAATTAGCTAATATTGTATATATCGTATAAAACAACATAGAACTTCATAATCTTCCCTTATCATCCTTTTGTTTGGTTCTAACAATTGTAAAGATTTTGCAGCCAAAAAAATCAACACACGACCCCTAAAAAAGCAGTATTTGGATCACACCCTTAAATTTGATGTGGCAACACACAACACATTAATATATTGATGCTAGGAAGGGTGTGATGAGGTTTATCAGATCACGGACGCAGCCTACGCGATCATTGTTGCAACCACATGTGATTGTGACGAGTTTACTTATCTTGATGTTGTTTGGAGCTGGTTTAATTTCAAAGTATGCGGTATATAACCTGGAGAAAGCTGTTTATGTGAGAGGGCATACGGTCAAGGAATGGAAGGATATGTTTGGAGGGATGTTTGGAGGTAATACGGAAGAACGAGTGCCGACTCCATCCGAATTCTTCAATTTGGAAATGGATTCACCTTTGAATAGTTTGTTTAATTTGTTTTTCCCAATTGATTCAATCATATCCTACAACACAACTTCAAAGAAACATACAGAATATGAAACGAGACAGCAATTCTTGGGGAGGTACGCATCATTCAGTACAATAATGAACCACCCAATCGTCACCAAATACAGTTTATTTCCGACAAAAGCCTGTGAACGAATAGATATAGCTAATGATACTGAATTGCTACGTTTCAGAGACCGGGCAATTGTGATACTACGAGGAGAATGTACTTTTGTTGATAAAGTGAAGCATATTGTTGATTCGGGTATTGACCCCCTGGCAATTTTGATTGCCAATGATGAAGCATATGGCGGCTTGATTACCATGTATTCAAACACGTTCAACCAAGATGGGTCTATACAAATTCCAATCATGTTTATTGATAATGAAAGTTATAAAGATTTACGCAAATTGGAATCCAGGGATTTGGATTTGGAGTTGACGACGGCAAATCTTGGCAATTGGTTTGGAATCTTGGTTTCCATGATATTGTCGCCTCCCTTGTTGATTATATTGTTGTATTTAGTAATTATTTGTTGTCAGAAGCTCCGAAAACGGCAGTTTAATGCTCGCAATGCTAAATTGGTTAAAAGTTTACCCGTTTTCATTTATAATAATGACCATTTAATTGATGTACACCATTTCGATGCTTATATGAAAATCACGGGACAGGAGCCCGATGATAATATCAATACCACTACTCCAAAACTATCTCCCCATTCATCACGAGGTGACCTATCCCGGGGTGATTCATCACCAATAATAGTTAATGGAGTTGATCTCCAGCTGATATCTAATTCATTGCATATCCTAACAAGTCCACAAGATTTTTATCCTTCTTATAAATGTTCAATATGCTTGGAAAAATACATTCCCTTGGAAACAAAAGTCTTGGTATTGGATTGCAAACATTTTTACCATGACAAATGTTTAAGTAATTGGTTAATCAATTTTAGAAGAACCTGTCCATTATGCAACAAAACTTTGAGTTCATATGACAGTTATATGTTTTTGGGGCAACGGTTTTCTAATTATGGTAGTTTGGATAATCTCGATACTGAAGACTTGATTGGTACGGCTGACTTGGACAGTTAGTCAATTGAATAAAGTGAGCAACAGGTGAACAACAAATGGATACAACCGTAATTCAATAGCTACTTATGTAATAATGTAAGGATTAATCTAATTAAAAAACATAAATAAGAGGTATCAAATAGAATATTCAATTCTCAGCTTAATAAGGTTATCGCCATCGCATTGTCATCATTTATCTTATACTCATAATGAAAAAGTCTATATATATATCAGATACATTGTCAAGTTCGAGTAGAGGTAATTATGTTTGGACATCTTTTTATGATGATTTTGTGGTGTTTCTTTGAATGCCAATACAAATGATGAACTTCATCAACGACCACTAGTGAATTACCCCCCTCCCTGATTATTATGATTGCATCACAGTTAATCTCAACACCTTCGGCATGATGGCTACCTGGTTATACCACTACTGTATTGCTCTAATAACAGTGTATAAGTGCTTCAGGCAACTGCATCATCTGTACATTGACTATAATCACTTATACAAGATTATGAATGTTAGAAGATTTCAAGGAATAAAAAATGATTGATCTTGGCTTTATTGAAATTGGATTAAGCGATGCATAGTATTAGAAATCGTTTGGAGTTGATAAAAAGTTGTCTATTGTAACGCCAGACAAAGCACCAGTAGAAATAATTGATGTTACAAATGGTACCTTACGAACATCTATCTCCCGCTACCAGCATCTGAAATGAAAAACAATGTAGATCTCTTGGGATTCATTGTTGCTTCAAGATTGACAATGTAGTTCTAGAAATATAGAGTGGTGTGTTCTAGTGATAATTTATGGAAAGTTCGCATCAATTGTGAAGCAACTTCTGCAGCCATAAAATCTCGAAATATTTCACAGGCACCCTATTTGAATCTGTCGATACAGCTAAAGCGGTAGCTATAACTGGTACAGTTGATATTACCATTGCTTGAGCAAGACATGCATCTTTCGGTTACAATCAGCCACGTTTGTCAGCTGACTGAAACGATTTTCAACAATACTAAGAGTTGCAAAGGAATGAAAATACATCATCAAGAAAATATTCTATTATAATCTAGCTAATGCCAGATATGAATCTCTATTTATAACCATCAAAACCAACTCATCATCACTGCCACCCTTCCATCAACTTCCATATGCTAGTGAAAATTCATATGAATGTTACATGAAATGATGCAGGATAAACATGGCTAGCCTAACAATGGAAAACTGTTACCCACATGGAATAGCCCGTCATTCCTCGATGGAAAATGTGAGAGTGAAATCCCATATTAAAAAAGAATAACATTGATGGCAAAAGTATCGAAGGAATCGGAGTTACTTTACAGGGACAGCTCCATTTGGTCACTTCTAATGAACAAGGTTTCTTCACAAAACCGGATCGTATTTTCATTGTTCTAACCGTGTGACGTTGTTCGTGCCTTACACTAGCCGCTTATTAAGCGTGACTCTATTTCCAAATTAGGTAACTCCTGATGCGGCTTCTTCCGAGGCAAGGCTTTTAACTCCGCATCTCCATATTGCGCTTTTGTTTAAATGACGATGTGGTTCCTAAGTATTGAAATCCACATCAAGAAATGCTACCTTCTCCTAATATTCCTGGCAAGATAGGTCGTGATTTGGATGGTAATCAGAATGTGGTTCGATTATCTGATGCCGAAGCCAAGGTAAATGGAACCCCATCAGCTGCGGATAACGACATTAACGGTTTAAACGGCTATGGCACTGAATTTGATAATGAAAAAGAAAATCCAAATTCGAAACAAACCAACAGTGGGAATTATAATGATAATTCATCAAATTTACCTGCATCTGAGTATGAAAAGAATTCCGATTCTTACCGAACTGATCAAGAATCATTACAAGCATATCAACGAGAGCAATTGACGGAATTGGCGAACGATGGTGTTGTATTGACAGAATTAGAGAAATTGTCAACCATAAATAAATTGAACTATAATCTTTTAGACGATTTCAATTTGAAAAATCTAATTTCCAACTTTATCAAATTAAATCAAAATCAAAATATTCAATTAAGATCGTCAGGGATTTTATTGCAAGATGTTTCCATCTTTGGTGTTGATGAAAGATTTTCGGTTTTGCCTACAGTCACCAATTTATTAACCTTACCCTTAACTATTTATCGCAAAATCAAACAAGGTAAAACGCCAGAACGAGTTATTATCAATAAATTTAATGGTTTGGTTAGACCTGGTGAAATGGTTTTAGTATTGGGTCGTCCTGGTGCCGGTTGTACTTCATTATTGAAAACTATTGCCGGTAATGAATTACAATTATTCACCAATGTTACTGGTGATATTTCCTATGATGGAATACCACAAGCAGATTTTTTGAAACGCTTCAAAGCAGACCTTATTTATAATTCAGAAAACGATGTTCATTTTCCTCATTTAACTGTTGAGCAAACTTTAAGATTTGCTATTGCTTGTAAAACACCAAATTTGAGAATCAATAATGTTGATCGGGAAACTTTTATTGATAAAATGACTATTGTTTTAGCTACTGTGTTTGGTTTAAAGCATTGTTTGCAAACACATGTTGGTAATGAATTTATTCGTGGGGTTTCCGGTGGTGAAAGAAAAAGAGTTTCTATTGCCGAAGCGTTAGCTTGCAGAGGTTCTATTTACTGTTGGGATAATGCCACAAGAGGTTTAGATTCTTCAACAGCTTTGGAATATGCCGAAGCTATCCGAACAACCACTTCTTTATTGGGAACTACTGCGTTCGTCACACTTTATCAAGCTGGTGAAAATGTCTATCAGAATTTTGATAAAGTGACGGTATTATATTCGGGTAAACAAGTTTATTATGGTCCAATTGATGAAGCAAAACGTTATTTCGAACAAATGGGTTGGGAATGTCCAAAACGACAAACTACTGCCGAATTTTTGACTGCCGTTACTGATCCAATTGGTAGGTTTAAGGCTCCTGGATTTGAGAATAAGTATATTCCACAAACAGCTGAAGAATTCGAAACATATTGGTTAAAGTCCCCACAATTTCAAGATTTGAAACGAGAAATGGAAGACCTTAAACAAGAAGTTAACAAGGAAAAAACTTTGGAATTGTTTAATACTTCTACGGGCCAAGAAAAACAAAAATATGCTAGAGATAAATCACTTTACACTATTAATTATGCTCAACAATTAAAATTGAACACCAAAAGAGCTTGGGATAGAGTTTGGGGTGACAAATATTACACAGTTACGTTGATTCTTGCTGCAGTGGTTCAAGGGTTTATTGTTGGTTCCATGTATTATAATTTGTCAAATTCTGTGTCTGGTGCCTTTTCAAGAGGAGGGACATTGTTTTTCACGGCTTTATATGTTACACTTATGGGTTTGGCTGAAGTATCTGCTTCATTTACTCATAGACCAATTATTATGAAACATAAAAATTATTCAATGTACCATTTGTCAACTGATGCTTTAGGTACCTTCTTTTTATCAATACCTGTGTCATTGTTTATTACTGTGTTTTTTGTTCTTGTGATTTATTTCTTGTCCAATTTAGCTCGTGAGGCTGGGAAGTTTTTCATTGTGGTATTATTTGTATTTATGTTGCAATTAATTATGTTGTCGATGTTTAGGGCAATTGCTTCATTCACTTCCACACCTGCTGCTGCTAATGCAATTGCTGGGGTAGCTATTTTAGCAAGTTTATCCTATTCGTCTTATATGATTCAACGTCCTTCAATGCATCCATGGTTTAAATGGATCTCCTATATTAATCCAATTCTTTACACCTTTGAAGCTATGATTACCTCGGAGTTCCATGGGAGAAGAATGGAATGTGATGGAACATACTTGGTTCCTAATGGCCAAAGCTACCAAAATATTCAGAGTGGAGAACAAGCATGTTCTTTTGTTGGTTCTGTGTTAGGTCAATCTTGGGTTTCAGGTGACAGCTATTTATCGTTAGCCTTTACCTATACTTATTCTCATATTTGGAGGAATCTTGGTATTCTATTTGGTTTTTTGGTGTTCTTCGTTGGATTAAATTGTCTCGGTGTTGAATTCACAAGACCTGTTCTCGGGGGTGCTGATAGGTTGATCTTTTTGAGAAGCAATATCCCAGGTGAAATTGTGATTCCAACTAAAGCAACCGAGGATTTAGAAAGCAATACAACGAAGCAAGTTTCCATTGATGATGTACCCGCAGAGAATAAGCAAGAAGTATTCCAAGATTTGAAATCAAAAGATGTATTTGTTTGGCAGAATGTTACTTATACTATTCCCTATGATGGTTCCGAACGAGT
>JAXQKE010000275.1:0-28004 GCA_037042355.1 Candida sp. Y128-05E | reverse complement strand
TATTCATGAGAATCCTCTTGTTGCCATTCACTCATCATACAATTGATATCATCCAACCTAGATATTATTTTCTTTGGATTGATATATTTCGATTTCGATTTACCACCATTGTTTTCCCACATTTTCTTAGACAAATCAGCTAAGGTATGACTGACAGATCTTGGTTTTAATACTGATTGATATTTTCCAGCGTTGATATCATTAAGATAATGTTGCATTGCTGGAATATGAATCATTGATTGAATGGCAGAATTCATGTAACATGTGACACCATGATTTAATAAACCTACGGGAGGTGATATTTTACGTAACTCTCGCCAGTTCTTATATATTTTTGAGTTTGCTTTAGTTCCCCTATCATGATATTCTTCATTAATGTTATGGAACTGCGACAAGTCAATGATTTGTTTAGAATCGTAATCGGATTCTTCGTCTTCATCTTCAGGTGATGTGGGTGGTGTACTGACTGGGAGTTGTTTCTCCGGTATTTCCTCTTGCTCATATGCATCTTTTTTCAAATCCAATTTCAACTGATCTAAATTATCAGACGATTCGCCCAGTTCCTCATCTCCCGCGGCATCTTCGTCACCATTGTGTTCAGAGCTGTCACTTTCATTTCCACTACCGTTTGTAGATTCATCTTGATCGTTGAAATCTTCATCGGCTTCCTCATCGTCTTCATCAGTCGGGTTACGAGGTGCATCTATATCCGGTTGCTCATCGGCATTTCCGGTGGTTTCGTTTTGTGTCACATTTTCTGAAATTTTACCAGATACCAATGAAGAAGCATCAGGACCATCACCAGCCAAGACAGTATCTGTTTGGATGAGGCTGTTATTGAATTCTTCCTCGGCTGACTCGTACATCGATTCAGCTTCCTCTTCATTACTACCCCCTAATTCCTCGCCAAAATCTTCGAGATCATCTTGCAATGGTTTTAAATTTGGCTTTTCAATTAATTGCAATCGTTTCTTTTCCTTCTTAGATAAGAACTTCTTCCCTGTATAAGCAGCAACAGCCTCTGCCATCGATTTAGGTTTTCTCATTTCTGGTTCAGTTGCAGATTGTGTAATTTCAGTACCAGTAGGATCCGGAACTTTTTGATTAGATGAGTTTGATAAAATGATTAGATTTTTAGTATCCAAGTTATTCTGATCAGTTTCTTTGAATTTTCCAGGAGTGAAAGTTAATGGATTATCGAGAAATCTTGAAATCAACGGATTTGACATTAAAATGTATTATTTATACTGATAAAAGATTTAAAAAATGCTTAAAAATCGAGAAACAAAATTTTAACCTGATTAAAATTAGATTTTAATTCCCTATCTTTCCATGAACAGTCTAAACCAACAAAATCAAGTCCTGACTATTTGGTTCAACAGATAATCGCAAGTTTTGTTGCTATAAACTTAATCCGATACTTTGCAATGAGCAAATCTTTTTCCAGATTAGACGTGTGGATCCGGCATAGAACACAGAGAGAGAGAGTTTTTAGTGAGAATGGTGGTGGAACATACACGGGAAGTGGTACTACTTGGTACTATAAACCATGCGGCTGGAAGTGTATTCACGATACTATATACTCCTAAATTACATAAACAACTTCATTTGTGTTTCCAAAGTAATCAATTCATTTAATTCTTGTTTCCCAATATTTCTATTATCATTTCGGATTTCTAAAGACAACAACTTTGTAGGTTTGGGGACTTTCAATTTAACATTTTCTTCATTATACATTATTTGATTTCGTAAAGCCTTAGTAGAAGAGGGCATTTTTCGTTTATCAAATCTCTTCTTTATTAATAATTCCCTCTTCAAGTCTATTTCAAGATCATCTTCGTCATCTTGCTTTGTAGAGCTTTCGATTGATATAACATCATCTGCATCACTGACGTCAAGGTTATCTTGACCAATATCACTTTCCACCATTTCCTCATCGCTACTGTCAACTGCGTGAGGTTTATTGAACGAGGAATCCGTTGGTGTTATATTTATTTTTGGTGGTCGACTTAGTTTTTTATTGATGACATTTTCAAAATTGATTTCAAATTTCCGATTATACATTTCGTTTAGATTTAAATGATTGAAATCGTAATTTTTTAATTGATTAATTAATTTGAAAATGGCGTTCAATGAAGGGTTTTTGATAAAGTCGTCATCATTAATCTCACTGGCATTATTATCCGCTTGTAACATTTGATAAATACAATTGTCATCTTCTAATAAGTATGATAAAATCTTCAGTTCTAATTTGTTCGTAAAAATCTCGATGTCTAGGGAATAGTATTTATCAGAATGTATACCGAAATCTTGACGTTTGTTTATAGGTAATGACCTAGTTTCGATTTTCGATTTCAATGGAGTTGGTTTAGTTGTTTTTGTCGTTGATTTGTTTTCCTCAGGATATGTTCTAAAAGCACCAATTTCAACCTTATTCTGACTAATTGTCTTTAATGGATCTATAACCAACGCCAAATATGGATCCTGGAAGTTTTGGTTCAATGATTGAGTTCCAACATCTATTCCTGATAACCAACATCCGTATCCTGGATGTGAATGGTACCATCCGACTATATGTTCCGGGTTCCCATTGACCTTCAAAGATTCCAAATACTGCACCATGTATTCATACCCTTCCGCCTGAGCATTCACCCTCGTTTCTGTTCCTTCAACTGGTAGTTGATATACATCCATTACAATAATGGTATTATTAGTGATTTTCCCGGTTAGCATCCCCATTACTTCAATCGAGCCACCTGATTTAGCATGTATAACCATCTTCATTAACGCCAATGCACTGACATATGCCTTTGTAAAGTAATTTGGATCTCTCTTCCATGGTCTTGACTCTTTTAATCTGTCAGTTATTTGCGGTATTTCATAGAAATTATCATGATCAACCAGTGATCCATTCTTATAGTCTCGTAGATCTATTTTAACCAGCTTCTGATCGCTTTCCTTATGGATATCCACCAATTCATGATAACAAGTCATACTGGTTATCAAATTACAATTATTCGAGTGCGTTAATTTTACTCACACATTTATTAAATTATACGACACGAGAACACTTGGTTCTTTGCAAGGGTGGAAGAGTAATGGAGCAAATGAAGAACAAGAGTAGAGAAATTAGAGCAGATGCCCATTTTACAGGGCAGAAAGAGAGATAGAGGGGAAGGTGGAGGAGCGATAATTACTTATCACCGTTGACAAAATATTGCTGGCTATAGTTGGAGTTGCCTTGACCAGCAGGGATATAGTAGTATTTGCCAGAATCATTATTTTTGTTTGAATAATTATCATTATTTCTGTCAAATCTACCGGAACCACTGGTTTGTCTTGGTCTACCACCAGAATTTCCTCCAAACCCACCACCACCACCACCACCACGAGTGGACTCCTTACCATAATAATTCCGATCGTTGGAATTATAATCACGCTTGGAGAATCCTTCTCTGCCAGTACTTCTATCATGGTAAGGCTTACGTTCCAAAAATTTATCTCCACGATTGAATTTCAGAGAACTACCACCAAAACCAGGTACTTGACTTGGTTTTAAATATTTGATATTGCGATTTAAATTAATGGGTGGTGGTGCTAATGGTACACCAAAGGGATTTGTAGAAACCTTGGTATTATTTTGAAATTCTCGGTATTGGATATGGATCGATTTACCATCGAATAATGAGTGGTTTTCTCTTTCCACGGCACCAGCAGCACCCGATTCAGTTTCATATTTAATGAAGGCGAATGAGAATTTTTCCTTGTTGACTATATGAACGTTGTCAATTTTACCATGACGTTCAAAACGAGCACGCAATCGAGTTTCATCGATATTTGGGTTCAATTGGTTGATGAATACCGAAAATTTATCAAATTTAGTATCATTAAGCTCGACTTTATCATTACTTTTAGTATCGATATTTTGAGCCCAATCGACTTGATATTTGTTTTGTTCGGCTAAACTAGCAAACGCTTTTATAGCATCATCCCGGAATGAAAACTTGCAATACCAAAATTGGGAAAGTTTGTCATCGATTTGGATACTACCGGTT
Organism: Candida sp. Y128-05E; assembly: GCA_037042355.1. NCBI lineage: Eukaryota > Fungi > Ascomycota > Pichiomycetes > Serinales > Debaryomycetaceae > Candida > Candida sp. Y128-05E. The sequence continues at coordinate 23,949 of JAXQKE010000275.1, read as the reverse complement.
TTGCTACTAATAGTCAATTGCTCGATCTCACCAAATTCTTGTAACTCAGTTCTAATTTGAATTTCTGTAACGATATCATTCGTTTGCACGAACAACGTTCTATTGACTTTAGCAGCCTCACATCTAATAGTTCTTTGTGCCAAAATTGAATGATGACCTTGTTCAATGGCAGTCTTACAATCGCGATCATTGGTATATTGAACGAAAGCATAGGGGCGATTTGATGTATCGCGTAAAACTTTAACCGTCGACAATTTACCCCATTGTGTGAAGTGGTTAGTGACTGATAAACTCAATTCATCATCACTAAGATTAGAATTCAAGCTGGCAACAAAAACACACGCAGATGGTTTGCCTCTAAATGAATTGGATGAATTCGATGAAGTACTCGAGTGAGAATCATCATTCTCCTTGTTAGTTAACTTCGAGTCTCTCTTACCACCAGTTGACTTAACTCCAGCATTTTCCCCCTTTTCATCTTTTACAATTTTATCACCTTTTACAGTAGCAGATTTCGATTTAGACTTCATAACTAGATTTTGTTAGTAACTGTTGTTGAACTATTACCTCTCCTAGTCTAACGTACCTAGATGCTCCTGTTATAAGCAATTGATTATAATCAGCAAAGCACAAGAAAGATATACTGTAGAAATATTTACTACTAGGAATTGAGGGTCTAGCTATTAAAAATGCGATTAAAAAATGCTGCAAAATGAGAAAATTCCAATCACCACATTCGTTTAGAAAATGAGTTAGCTAAACACACAAATAGTAAACATGTAGATATAAGTAGATGTATGCATTCTGTGTAGCAAGCAGTGTCGAATGGTATAATTTTTATGATAAGTTTCAGAGATTTAAAATATTTCAGGGGTAATTGGGGGGGGGGGTTGCTTCATGTTCATTGGTTGGAATTGGAGGAACGTCTGTTTAAGTATATTACTGAAATTATATAATTATCTATTAATTACAATACTAATGCGTTGGTTATCTATAATGCATAAATATTACTGGTTCGAATTGGAGTCCTTTGTAAGTAGTCCAACTTCTTCATCCTCGCTACTATCTAAATCTTCTTCAACTTCCGATTCTTCGTCTTCTTCATCTTCCTCGTCACTTGAATCATCTGAGCTATCAGAAACCTCACTTTCTTCTTCTTCACTGGAATTTTCTAATAACTCTTCATCTTCGCTTCCGAAAAATTCATCCAAACTTTGTAATTGATAAGTCTGATTACTGTTTTTAATTTGTGGTGTTTTGAATTCGCGGTGGTACTGTTCAGATGATATTGCATGTTCAGATATTTTTGAAGATGGTGACGGGGATTTATTGAACGAGATATTCAAACTAATCTCTTCAATTGGTATTTCTTTTCTAATAGATGAATCAGGTATATCTTTTGGATCAGACCAATCGGGAACAACCAAGTACTGCTCAAGAATCAAATTTATATGATTCTTTTTATCAGTAGAATTAATCAAAGAAACTATAGGTACTGCTTTAGGGACTTGCAAAAATAATGATGCTAGTTGTGATTGATTGCTTGATAGCAATACATTAAACATTCTTGCCTTATCTCTTGTATCGTACGATACATCATATTTTGCCAATTGAAGTGTATGCTGATACATTTTATAAACTATATTAGACAGTAAACTTTCGTTGATTTTTTCTTCATCTGAATCGAATTGTCGAGATACACGGTCTAATTCATAGGAATATATTTTTGCCGCTAATATTAAAATTTGATAGCGTACTATTTCCAGTTCTTGTGCATAGTTTTTAAGTAGCGATCGTAAGACATCAGGACCAATGGAGTTTTCGGTGGCAGTGGTCATCTCTCCGATAATCCAGATAGCACTTGCTTTGGCTTCACTTTGTAAATTAGTTTCTTCATCATTCAACAATAAAGATAATTTGTATATTGTTTGAATAATTTCGTTTCTTTGTAAACTGATATTTTCAGTGACTTTTTGTTGAAAAAGATACCTTATGACTGTAAGAACCTCATTCAACAATATCCCGCTGGTGGTTCTAATTTGTCTTAAACACCAACTTAATATGATTTTATTCCATTCAGGAGCTATTTGTGAACAACGTCCTATAGATTTGATTGCTTCCGCTGCGACTAAGGTATTTGTAGAATTGGTCGAATAATATTTTAATTCTTCAAGGATGTATCTGATATTACTTTCGGTTGCCAATGAAGCCAATACTTGCAATTTACAACTGGAGACGGCAATCGAGTCCGTAGGATAAAGATAAAACTTTTTGTAAAATGATGCAAAGATTGACTTTTCTTTGAAACTGATATCTGAGATAAGTTGTAATGCACAATATGTGATTTGAGAATCTTTAGAGGAAGTGGCAATTCTCAATAATGCTTCATGAATTCTAAATTTAATAAATGTCACTGGTGGTGCTAATGAATATACTGACTTTGCAATACTCAAAATAACGCTTTCTGATTTGGAGTAAACAATTTTCCTCATAGCTTGAAGAAACAAATCCAAGTCTGAATCAAATTCTGCATCGTAATGTTCAAGTGGTATATTGCCGAATTTTTGTGGCATTTCCATGACTTTACTTGATCCATCGGTCAGCACTAACCTCGGAATGGGTAAAAACTTTCTTGAATACTCGGTTAAAATCTGAATCAAGAATGCTTGACTCCATTCATCAAGTTGAGGTAAAATTGAACAAAACCTTCTAAAGTTTCCATGAATTGGATCCCATCGTTTATGTGAAGATCCAAGTTCGGGACTGATTTTATAATATGTCTTTATGGCACTGGCAACAACTCTTGGGTCACTATCCGACAAAAGTTTAGTTAAAAACTCAAATAATTGAACACGCGAGGGATCTTCTTTGCTATAAACTTTTCCAATGGATATAGCAGTAGCAGCTCTCACCTGTGGTGAGGCGTCTGCTACCGTCCTCTTTAAACTCAACGTCAAGATTGGAATAATTGAAGAAATACGAATTCCTGCTAGAGCTCTAATTGATTTAGCACGATTGATGACATTTTTATCGTTCAAAGACCGCTGAATCGAATTGATGGACAACAATGCAATATCTGGCTCAAGCTCTGCATATTTCGTCAAGTAGACCAAGACCAAATTCTTAATTTTTTGATTTGATGTGGTTACATTTTTGACAACATCAGCAAAATATGGTAAGCCATCTCCACCACGAGATATTATCGATATCACACATTTCATGCCATTCAATACATCACGATCCACTCTTGAGTTTAGCAACTTGGTGATTTCTTTTGGTCTCAGCGCAGTTGGAGTATCTGCCAATCTGGCACTAGCTGACACAGCAGCTTCAATGGTCAAATCCTTTGCAGACTCTATCATAGATGATAGCTTTGCCAAAGAGTCAGCCATAATATTGTTGTGCCTCTGAGTTCTACAATTACCTACTGGTGTTGTCTAATCAGTTTTGAAAAATCGCGCCGATACACTACTAAATTTTGCTGTCAAAATATTGATTACTATATTTCTATAACTATGACTTCCTCCGTCTTTTATTCAACTTACTAGTTGCTGTTTTTAACCGTTTTCCCAAACTTAGGTCTTTTTTTGTTTTTATATACTCTTGTGGAAAAAATTCACCAATGGTTGATTGTGACCCTTCAGCCTTTTTCTTATTCATATCTCTGATTAAAGGCACCATGACTTCATCAACTCTTTCTTGAGTCCATTTGACATTGTACATCAAGAAACTACGGATTTCATCCAAACTAGGCATACCCCATTTGAAAACACTGTCATCTGAATCTACTTCTGGGTGGATATATGCATCAGCGACAACTTTCTCAGGGAAAGCTTCTGTCAATGAAAGTTTACCAGTTTTGATTCTATTAAGCAAAGTTTTTTGTAATTTGGTATACTCTGCATCTTTATTGGGGTGTAAAATTTCATTATTATACCATTGTTTAAACTTTTTCAAATCTCCGAATTCTGCCAAAATTTCAACTCCCAATACTGGACCTATACCCTTCACACCTTCGGTATAATCACTTCCAAGAAGCAAAGCTAAATCTATTAATCGATCCTGGTTCAACCCTAGCTGTATTTCAATCTCCTTGGAATTGTAACATTCAACATATTGTTTTTGATTAAACATATTTTTATAGATCTTATCCCCTCCAAATAAGAAGCAATCGCTATCGTCGGTGATTATACCATCTACGAGTCCAAGTTTCATAAGCTCTGCGCATTGGGCTTCTGCTTCCATTGGGGCTGTAATATATGGAATACCAAATCTTCTTAATAATTCTTGGACATCTTGAATCATATTCTGATCAACTTCATCTGAATCTCTTTTTGCCTTCAGGAGCTTCTCCTGTAGCAATTGTTCCTCATTAATGCTTTCATTTATTCTTGCTAGTACATCATCATAATTTTCTTTAATTTGATTCGTAAACTTCTCATGATCTTCTTCTTCGACCTCCAACTTTTTAACCAATTCCTCCTCCTCTTCTTCCTCAAAATCATAATCAATATATTTAGCTATTCTAGTTTCGCCGTTTGTAGAAATGTTTGGAACAGATGTCGTGGTTTCTACTGGATGCTTTTGAATATCCATCTGTTTACCAGGGCCATTCATTTGATTTTCGCCGATCTCTTGGATATCATCCTGATTACTAGAGTAGTTCTTATCTTCCTCCTCTAACATATCTCTAGCTTCACCCCATGGGATCAATCCTGTATCTTCCTCGCCATCTGAATCTTGCTCTACATGTAATGGAACTGGTTCTGGTTGTGTAAACTGAGTTGGCTGGATAGTATCGTCAAACCACAGTGGCATCAAATTCAGAGGTTTCTTCATTTCAGCGATTGGCTCAGTTTGTAACTCTATATTTTCTTTTAGTTTTGGTGATTTTTTAGATTGATGTAAAGTCTGTCTCTGGGTACCATCGCTTTCAAATTCTAGTTTGTCGGATAACTTCTCATCTACTTCAAAAATGTCATCTATGTTGTCAACTTTATGTACTGGCTTCTCTATATTTTTGTTTGTTTCATACATTGGTTCATTAACGTCTTGTACTTCATTAGTTGTTCCATCAAATGGGATATCAAAATCAATATTAATCGGTTCATTATTATTCTTATCAAATTTATATGGTATATCAATGCTATTCGTTGTATTATCGATTCGTTCCAAGCTATGTGAATCATTTGTCCTCGGGTCTTCCGATTTCCCACCACTATTAAACAATATTGAATTGGTGAATGAAAAATCATCAGATATTTGATTGACATTTTGAATTTCGTTTAAATTATCAAAAATCAATTTCTCGTCCAGCTTTATCTCCTGTTCCTCTCTCCTATCAAACTCACGGTATAAACTATCAATGATTCTTCTTTTATTTTCAATTTCTTGTTGAGATTGTTTTGGCTCAACCAACGGTACTTCTTCAAAATCAGAATCATCATCACTTTCTACTTTCACGATTTTTTCAGGTTGAACTTGTTTTTGTTTTTCCTTTTGGTCTCTCTTTTGTTCTTTCTTTTCCTGTTTGATTTCATTTCCATTTTCATCAAAAGTGATTGGATTCTCTTCTGAATTTGAAGATAGCGAGAGAGTCCAACCGTCATCATTCTTCATCAAGGCGTAAGCTCTATCTTTATCACTAGCAATTCTTCTCGAATCAGTGGTACCATCATTGTTCATACCAGAAAGATCCATTAATTTTTGAGTGTAATAGTTCCTCTTCTGGACTAATTGAATTTGAAACTTAGAAAAATCATTGGGATTGGGGAATAATTCTTGCAACTGTTCTTTCTGATAGCCTAATCTTAACCTTGATTTGATTCTCAAATGGGATAGGATCATATACTGAGTGGATTTTGGTAGAGCTTGAAATTCTGAAGACTTTGTATCGCAGGTGTTAATATCTATACCATCAACCACATCAAAATCTTCATAAACAAACTGTTCATCTTCCCGAATAACTCTACCATCTCCATTGGATACTTTAAACTCTTTTATATCGGGTAAATGAAAATCATCTTTTTTCAAAAAGTTTTTAGTACCCTCATTTGACTTGTTATAATTCAATGTATCCTCATAATATTGACCAGTGGCAGTGTCAGCAGCTTTCCCAATTTTCTTTTGATCACCATGCCTCAAAGACTGAATCGCTAGCAACTTATGAGCTGTTTGCCGTTTAGTTTCTGCATTGCCTGATCTTCGAGATTTTCGTTTATTTATTGTTTCTCTTTTTAATATTGGAGCACCTCCATCAAATACAAATATAGGCAATATTCCATAATATAGCAATTTACAGATCCGTCTGAAAAACCCAACTATATGTGATTGTGGTAATGAGTTCCCATCTTGATCTCTCACTGCTTTTAAAAACTGGTAAATCCAAATTGACGCGTCCACAGCTAGTTTCTTACGTGATAGAGCCTCTAGTCGTACTGGTCTTGCAGTTGGACCCACTATCTCCCATAATGAATTAACACCCATTCTGTTATCACTGGTAACTTCTTACTATATAGACTTAATCGTTTGCTATATGTAAGATCCTGCATAAACTCACCAGTCCCAATTAGGCAAGGGACGCACCGGCTCGAGTATGTGCGGCGGACACGGCAATTTTTGGATTTTGCATCCCGAGTGTCGGGATTTTTTCATGTACCCCAGCAAACATTGGAAGTAACCCGAGAAGTTCGAGTCAGATAGGATCGACTATAAATTGAACGAAAATCCAGGGGATATTCTAGTAAATTTCCAGGAGAAATTGAAAGATAAACTAAAATGTCTAACGAATATATTAAATTTTCATCAAGAAGATCAACAGTCTACTCTAGAAGAGGAATTGTCTGTTCTTCACAAACATTGGCAAATGCTGCTGGGGTAAAGGTAATGGAACAAGGTGGTAATTGTGTTGAAGCTGCAATTGCGGTGTCTGCTGCATTGTGTATAACTGAACCAACGTCAACTGGTATTGGCGGTGATATGTTTGCTATCTATTATAAATCGGGAGATAAACCCGAAGTTCAAGGGATCAATGGTACCGGTAGAGCTGCCAAGGAGATTACCATTGAGTTTATCAAAGAAAAGGTTGGAAAAGATGCCAAGAGAATACCTTACACTTCTATTTTTGCAGTTACCGTCCCTGGAGCTATTGCCGGCTGGTACGATGCTTATGAAAAATGGGGATCTAAAAAAGTCACTTTTGAACAAATTTTGGCTCCCGCGGTGGATTTGGCTGAAAACGGGTTCCCAGTAGGCGAAATTGCGTCTATGTTATGGGCTCGTGAATTTGATAAATTGAAAAGTAATACTGGTGAAAATCCGTTCATTATTGATAATCAAACTCCTAAAGCAGGTGACTTGGTGTATAACAAACAAGTTGCTAATACCTTGAAATTGGTTGGCAAACATGGTAAGAAAGTCTATTACGAGGGAGAAATTGCTGATGCAATTATTGCTAAAACTTCGTCCAAAGATCATAAATTATCTTTACAAGACTTGAAAAATCACACTTCGACATTTGTCGAACCCATTAAGTTGAATTTCCAAGATTATTATATTTGGGAAATCCCTCCCAATGGACACGGTTTAGTTGCCTTGTTAGCATTAGGAATAATCCAGGAACTCCATAATGAAGGCAAAATTGATTTATACAAACTAAAGCGCAATTCCCAGGAATATTTCCACTTATTGATCGAAGCTTGTAAGTTGGCCTTCCATGATGCTGAAGAATACGTATCTGATGTCGAGTTTCATAAATTGCCTATTGACGATTTATTGGATTCCAAATACTTGAGCACCAGGGCTAAATTATTCGACCCAGCAAAAGCCCTTGATAGTGCCAATCTTTCCCATGGTGTTCCAGACCCCAAGTTCAAATCAGATACAGTCTACTTAACAGTAGCCGATTCGAATGGTGACGCTTGTTCATTTATTAACTCCGTATATGAAGGTTTCGGTACGGGGATTTTGGTGGATAATTACGGATTCTGTTTACATAATAGGGGTGCTAATTTCAACTTAACTCAAGGTATCCCTAATAGTTTAGAAGGGGGTAAAAGACCATATCATACCATTATCCCTGGTTTAATTACTCATAAAGACGGGTCACTTTTTGCTTCTTTTGGTAATATGGGTGGGTTTGCTCAACCTGTTTGTCATGTACAACATGTATTAAACTTAATTGTATTCAAAATGACTCCCCAACAATCGATCGATTCCCCTCGTTTTGTCCTTGATTCCGATTTTGATCCCAAGACCGATAAGGGCAGAGGTGCGGATAGTCCAATCCATACCGATGTCACCATTGTTGCTTTGGAAGAAGGTGTTGATCAAGATACTGTTCAAGGTTTAAAAAATTTGGGTCATAATACCAAGTATATTACAGGTGATAAGAGAACCCTTTTTGGAAGAGCCCAAATAATTAAGAAGGATGTTAAGGGTGATACCTTTGTTTATGCGGGTGGATCTGATCCTCGGGCTGATGGAGCTGCCACCCCTCTAGTTTGATTTCATTGTTATAGAGTATTTGTGAAATATATTATTTATTGTGATTTTATATATTTGATATTAATTGTTACATGCGCTATAAATTTGATCTTCACGAAATCGTGGATTACTCACCATAATTCAATCAAATCACTCCAATCGTTGTTCTTTCTTCTATTCCAATAACTCTTTGGACCCTTCTTGACAACCCATTCTCCAGTATCTGGTGTAGTACCTCCAACATGTGTGAAGAATAATGGCTCGTGCTTTTTACCAGCTTGTTCGTATTCCTTTCTTCTGGTTCTTTGACTTTCTTCCAATTCTTGCTTGAGAGCTTCTGCTTCATCAACGTTACCCTTTTCATAAGCAATTAAATCGGGTCTTAACCTTGAATCAGTTGGCGCAAGTTTACCTTCTTCAATTCTGGTAATTTTATTCAAGGTCCCAGCAAATTCAGTAAACCCAAATTTTTTCTTTGGGGGTTGTAATACTCTACCTACTTGCCATATAGTCTTCTCGGTAGAGTTGGTTTTCAATGTCAATGATTCGGTCCATTTACCTGTGACTGAATAAGCCAATTGTTTCTTAGACGGATCAAAAGCTTTGATAACCAAATTTTCGGATCTACCACTAAACATACCACCTTTTTCGAATTCAACAACTGCTCTATAACCTTTTGAAGATTTGACAACAAATTCTGTTGATGGTTCTGTATACTTTTCACCAGCAATGATGTTTTTCAAAAGGGTCGATGGTGCTTCCCATGTAAAAGTTTCACCGGTACTTTTGACAACAATTTTTGCTACTCCTTTGGTAACAATTTCAGCATTTTTACCCCAGAATGTTTGATTTGGTGAAGGACTGTAACTAAAAGTCCAATTTTCAGCTTCCGCATGCATAGCGAAAACAGGAGGTCTATGACAAACTTTTTCGGAGATTAATCTTAAACCCAAATCTTCTCTAGCTAATTCATAAGTTTCACCTAATAATGGATTAAAAGGTTTACGAGAATTTCTTTCCTTTTCTCTTAACGATGATAAGTAACTGACAGCAAATGATGCAATTCTTAAAATCCTCTCACCAGATTCATCTTGAAAATCTCCTTCCAATGAATTATCCAATAAATCACTATACTCAAAAGTTTCAGCAAATTTTTGTAAAATAGTTAAAGGTTCATTCATAGATACTGGCATTGGAATAGTTGTCAAATCTTTGCCGATGTTCTTTCTTACAAAGGCAAGAATACTTGGAGGAGTGTGATCACAATGCGGAATTTCGGGACTTCTTTTAACTGGTTCATGGGGTAAAGGATACAAATTCCCATCAACGTCATCTTCGTCTTTTTCTCCCTCGCTGTCTAATTCATCACTTTCATCTATAGGTTTAAGTTGACTGCGGTCATTGTCATCAGATAATTCAGAAAAAGAAGAAGCATCGTCTTGATCGTCATATTGATCAGAATATTCGTCAGTATAATCGGAATAGCCGTCATCACTGTTTCTGTTATCATCTAAAAGAAAAACCCCATTTGCATCGACGAATTTAGAATTATTGTCAGAACCTTCGATTGGTGGATTGATTTGATCAATTAAATCACAGACATGGTCATAGATATCATTAACTTGGTCATCAATTTCAGGATGAACTTTTTCAGTTTTGATTCTTAAATCATCTAACTTGGAAACAATATCTTCCAATTCGTCTAAAACATATTGGGTACCATCTTCTTCGTCAGTTAATTTGCTTAAATCACGTTTACCATAGAGATCCACCGACTTTTTGATTTTGTTAAATGCACCAACCCAGGTGTCAAATTCTTCAGCGGATAAAGTTTTCAAGTCCCAGATTTCCATTCCTGAATCAATAACAATTTCTTTATTTTTGGAATTAGCCGAAATCATTGAATGTTTGATAGGCATTTGGCCTCTTAACTTATTATCGTTTGCTTTGAAATACGATAATGTACCATATTTGAACGACAAAATGAAATATCTTTTGGTGAAACCTTGCAACTTTTTTCTTCTTCTCTTCATTAATATACCTTGCAACGACTCCCCCTCTTTAGAAGTAGTGACCATTTCCAATTCTTCAAATCCCGGATCTTCAGTTTGAATAGGATTAGGATTATGTGTATCAATCTTGGTAGCAAACGAAACTTTTTTACTAATAGTTTTGGAAAAAGAATTGTCAAACACAAACGCAAACATCCCACCTTGAGATACTTCCAATTTACCATGAACATCCTCTTCTGCAATCAACTTGAAATAGTTCTTGATCAAAGTCAAGTCAGAGCTGATTGAAGAAAATGTCGACGATCGTGACCGTGTTCTGACAATGCCGCCAGTCAATACCGAACTTAATGAATCGCTTCGACTTCTACCTTGGATATCCAAACTCTCCATGGAATCCTGGATGTCTATACCATTTGTAGGGTCTTCATGCTTCTTGTAAATGGCAAAGTTGATTGACTTTTTGAATGGTGTAATTTTCCAATCAATTATGGAATTATCTGGAGCGTGCACCCATTTGATCAAGAAATCCTTGGAATGGATCTCCAATACCTCTTCGTCCATCTGTGTGACTTTGTTCAAAGTGCTTCTATCTATAGATTTCCTAATTTTGCCGATTATGTTGAATTGTTACTTGTTTTATATTGTCTTAAGAAACATATGAAAAATGAACCCCACCAATTTCAAACCTTGTATGCACGCATCGACTACCGAATTAGGAAATAACTATCAAACAAAGGGAAGATGACACAGTTGTATTGAATTATACAATAGTCTATGTAGGGGGGTTTACAACTTCAAGTTCAATCTTTCTTCACTATTGTTACGGGACAAATCCATGCGATCATCTGGTGAATTTTTAAATAATAGAAACTGCAATTGTTTACGCAAGCTTTGGATTAGCATTCTTTGTAGATTCACATCTTCCTTTAGAATATGATTATCATTGACAAGATTGTTGATTAGGTTCTCATAATTGTTGAAATTAGATAGAAAAGGTAAGATTTTCTGGTTGATTTCGAATTTTAGTCGATCAAACTCATAGTTCAAGTATATTAGTTTGTTTTCCGAATCTACATCATCAGCTGCCAGCTTATCAATATCTTGTAGATTGTCATTGTAACCTAAATTTAAGATTTTCCCCTGGATGATCAGATTCAAGATCTTGTTGATCTTTTTCTGTAATTGTTCATTCTCGGTGGACAAATGATTGATTTTAGTATTCATCTTGTTGTAGTAAGGCAAGAAACTGTTCAATTGACAATTGTTTTCTAGATGGATCTCCAAATTTGTTTCGTTTTGTCCTATCCATTTACATCCGATTACATGAGCCGGGCATTGTAGTTTCCCAATCGTCAAGCAATTCTTAACATGATTGTCCATGTTTTTCTCGGGAATACAATCGTTGAAACATAGTTTGCATGTTTTGTAGTTATACTGACATATTGTGGTTAAATGGACTTTTTCAGTAATTTTCGTAATTTTGTCATCACAGTATTTACATTTGTAGCAAAGATGTACACACGAAGTGTCATTAGGCTCGTCATCTGTCTCTGAATCATCATCCAGGTGATGTTCTTCATCCTCCACCTCCTCGTCCTCAAGTTCTGCTTCATCGTCTTCGGACTCATCGTGTTTACCCCTTCTCTTGAATCTCCTTTCCACTAGCAACTTACATTTTTCACCATTCCTTTCACCATTACATTCGACACCAGTGTACCCACACTTTTGCATGACATGATGGTGTATTTCCCACCTACATCCTGTCCAGGTACATCCTCGTTTATAATTCAAACAGTACACTTCCAACTCATCGATTAGGTTCGTAATAATCAAGGGAGTCGGGAATAAATCGTTGATGTTGCTTTCATCTAAACTGGTTCGATCTAAAGGGCATGTGTTATTGTTGATTTTGAAACATTCTTGGATACACAGCTTGCAGAAGGTATGACCACAAGTTGTGGTCATTGGTTCTATGAACGGCTGCTGGCATATTGGACATGATAAATGGTCGATATTGGATTTATATTTCAAATTGACTAAATCGATCTTATTATTGTTGACTTTGTTATACGATGTCGGATAATTCTTGATTTCTATATCGTCATATTCATCTGTAGCTTCTTCCACTTCCTCCGCTACTTCCACATCGTCTATTTCCTCGTTATCTTCTATATCACTCTTCCCCACCAAAGTCATAGTTAAATTCTTATGTCAAATCCAAAAATGAAATTTAAGTTCTCAAAAAAAAAAAGAACAGGTCGTACCCGGATTCGAACCGGGGTTGTTCGGATCAAAACCAAAAGTGATAACCACTACACTATACAACCCGATGATTTATTTCAAAAAATTTGAGCAGCAGAGAAATAGAATCGTTGGTAATTTAGACGTAAAGCCGAATTTTTGCAAAACTTTAGCATTTATAAGAGAATTTGATTCTTACCGTTAGTAAAACAGTTTCATGGTAATTGAAAAGTGCGACTTCATCATTTTAGCTTAATTTTCACCTTATAATTTGGTGATTCAGAGTGGGTTGAATTATACGAGAATGGGTATATTAGTATAAATCCTAGAAGACAGCTTCAAAATTCAATATACCAATGAATCATTTGGAGACTTAATCTTTTAGATCAATATGACATTAATTCTGTAATTAGAACATAATTATAATTTTGTGGTAAATTTACAAAATTTAAAATATTTTACACCTTTTGGGCATCTATTCTAAGTGAGCTGGAACATGGTGGATATTGTCTTTGGTTTCATACATCCTCACTAATTCCAAACGATTTATCTTAATCGTAAGTTTGTTTCGAGAATATCCCTTTCTTTTATCATATAAGCGTTTAGTTACCATCTTCTATATCTTACAAAACATTCTAATCTATTTCATTTATTGAACTATACGGCCTATATAAATATATACCAATCCTATTTATACCGCTTTCATAAATCCATTTCACTTTCGTTTCAATTTCATTCTTTTGGAATTAACATCAAAAGTAGATAAACTAGGGGTTAGTTTATCTTTCTCAGGAACCAGTTGCCTCTTTTCACTTGTCAGTGTTGGTCTTTCCTTGATTGGCTGTTTGACTGCTGGTCTTACTGTTCTTCCAGCGTTACACATTGTTGATATTTGTAAACTTTAAATTTTACCACAATTTAATGAGAATAAAACCAAAGGGAAAAACACAAAGCGCCAAAATTGGTTTTGGATGATGGGTGTTGGAGATAAGAATAGATATATTGGATTAGTATTACTGATTGAAGATATATAAAAAATACAATATGACTGGCAATATCAATAATGAAACCAATCATTGACCGTCGCTAGATAATTTTATCTTTTACTCATTGAGATTAGTGTTATTTTTCATATTAATCTTTGGCTTATTGTTTAAGTTGGCGAGTCTTGTCTTCCAAAGATAGTCTTACCACTTGAATATTTATTTTCGGTAGTGTTTTTAAACACATTCTAGTATTAAACGATATCCTCATTTGCATTTTAATCAGCCAACAAAAGCAAGATCAGCTAGGATTTTTCTAAATTCACAATTGTTGTATATCAACTACTAGAAGACTTGAACAAGACAGACTTCTCTAACTCCAATACTTCCTATGTTTATTGCTTTTACGTCATAATTTTCATCATTTATACTTTTCAAATTTTGCAGCCATTTTTTCCACGTGAGAGGCACAGAGAACTTTCATCAAGGTTTCGTGTTGTTCTTTCAGAGAATAGATGGTATGAACTGGAGATTATTGATTTGGGCGGTCGCTGTGACTGGAAACTTTGTGCTAGACAACGACAATGGAATAGTATGTTCCATGGTGAAAAAAATCTCTGGTCCGGCTTCAATTCTGTTGGAATTCACCAAATATATTGGTGGTGACGGTGATATTGGAAATCTGCGATTCCCCACCTTCATATTATATTATCCGGATCTTGCACATATCACCAAGATTCCTAATAGAAATAGGTATGGTGATATTTATCGGGATCGTAAAAACTTGACCAATTATTTAACTGAAGATAGTCGATTTGACGTGACAATTGACAAGGGATTCGAAGATAACGTATATAATCATTTCTTGATACCAGGGCTGAAAACAAATACAGGTTATGATTTGACGTTTAATGTTCGGAAATCGGGATTGTATTGTGTATACATTGCCCCATCTGATTTAATCAAGGATTTTGAAATGGAAGTTACTTTCAATAATTCATATGGGTTATTATCTTACCATCGTTATATAAATATCTATTTTGAAATGATTATTTTAACCTTTGCTATTGGATTATATTCTTATATCACTTCAGTCGTTTTCAAACGCGATGGGAAATTCCAAGATCGGGCTTCTTTGGTAACTTTATTCGTCATGTTTTCCATCTTGATTCCTGTTATTGTCATTAATTCATTGTCATTCATCATCGATTTGGTGTCAAATATTTACAAATTGAATACGTCGGTTTATCAAACTTTAGTGGAAGTTAGATACTTCTTAGATACAGTATTCGAAATAGGGTTCAAAGCAATGATTTTGATCTTGGCCATGGGAGAAGGAAGTATTTACTGTCCTAAAAATCCATTACCAAAGAACTTGAGAAATTATACAATTTATTTATCTTTAGTGAACTTATGTTTGAGTCTTTTGAGTTTCACAGTTAACCCTTCCCACACTCATGATTCGGTTTTCAGAAGTTATGACTTATACTCTCAAGATACCCAATCATCTTTTGCATTCATTTTGGAATATACCCTATTAGCTTTCCCCTACGTTTGGTTCATTTCAACATTATATTTTTATTTCAAAACCTTAACTAAATTTACTGGGGAAAATAGATCGGAAATTAGAAATAATCAAATTTATCAAGCTTTTAAGAAATCAGGCAGTTTCTTTGTACTTGCTCCTTTTATCAGTGATTTCATTGATTTGCTAATTTATTGGTACCAAACTTTCTCATTGTATGAATACCAATTCATTCCAATTGACGACAAAAACGGAGATGGTTTATCCATCGTGCAGTCGGTAATGGCGGAAGCGGTCGATTTTTCATTCAATTGGTCTACTCTAGTGCAAACAATCACGTTTATTATCACTTTAATGTTGATATTCTACATTTGGATCAGAAATAATATTGGTTTAGATGATACAGAGTATAACAAAATCGCTCATGCTATCTCTCGTGAAGAGGGATTTACCCAAGATTCAATCAAACTCGACAATATCCAAACATAGCTTTATAGATTTTTGTATATAGGAAAATTCATATTTCCGCATCCGCATTTCTCAATTTGCAGCATTTTTATAAGGTGGTAAATACCACAATGCTGACGATGGAAGTAGTGGAGACGGATGATTACAGGAGTCTAGTAGGCTCCTTCATGGGGTTGTTCTACTCTTCCGAATTTGAGCTGTTTTTGAATACTACTTTAAATGGAACCGCCCATACCGCTTCTGGAACTGATTTCAAGGTGTTGCTCAAAACAATATCAACATCTATATGTATCTGCGCTGTCCAATTGGCTTTCTTTTGTTTCTTTCGACCTATATTGAAGAATATCTATCAACCCAGAAGTTACTATGTCAGTAACAAGGAAAAAATGGCCCCGATATCTGGTGGAATGTTGGATTGGATCAAACCGACAATTAGGATTCCAATAAACTTTTATTTATCCATGGGTTTAGATGCTTATTTCTTTATAAGATATATAAGTGTTTTATTGTTATATTTTATCTTCATTGGCACGTTAAACATGATAGTTTTATTACCAATAAATTGGACTGGTAGCGATGATTCATATTCGGCTCATGGGTTTGATAAATTAAGTTTATCAAACATCGCTAGTAGTAAAATCCAACGAATGAATGCTCATTTTGTCATGAGCTTCATTACGATTATTACCTTCCATTTGCTATTGGTTTACGAATTAGACAGTGTTATCAAGATTCGGAATCTGTACTTTGAAAGGGCATATGAAGATTCAATTATTGCCAAATCAGTGTTACTTTCGAATGTTCCTGATAAATTGTTGGAAGAGGATTTAATCATGGATTTGTTTAGTGTCATTCCAGGGGGTGTTAACTCGGTATGGTTTACTTATGAAACGTCAAGAATTCAATACTATGTTACACAGGCCAGGGATACATTGACTGTATTGGAAGAATCACAGTTAGAATATATTAATCGATACATTCTGAAAGCTACTTCGAAAGATTATCCTCGAAAGTATCATTCCTATGATGAAGCTTTGGAATCGAAGTTTTATCCACCGATTTATATTCATCCTTATTTCATTCCCATTGTCAAGCGTTATTTATTTCTCAAGTTTCCTGGATGGTTAAGAATATTTGTCTGGAAGGATAAACAATCTAAATTGGATTGGTCAATACGTAAATTAAATGAATTGCATCGATGTATTGACCAGGAACAAGCATTGCTCATAAGTGGAAAACAAGAGAAACATAACAAGATCTTTATTCAGTTCAACTCCAAAATTGGAAGTTCTATCACTCATCAATGTTTACTTGAACCAACCCAAGGTATATTTGACAGAACACTAATCGGGGTTCACCCTAAGGATATTGTTTGGCAAGGTTTAACGAGCAAGGGCACAATAATGACATTATTTCAAAGATATTGTGTGACAGTAATATTTTCTTGTATCATAATCCTATACATTGTACCCGTATCAATGATTGGTTTAGTATTTCAAGTCACCTTCTTGACGAAAGTTATGCCCTTTTTCAATTGGGTGTACAAATTCCCCGAAGCAATGAGAGATGTTATATCATGTTTTCTACCTTCAGTATTGTTGGGAATCTTAATGACAACAATGATTAGTGTGTTCCGCTTCCTATCTCAATTTCGTGGTTATGTAACTGGGGCTGAATTGGAAATCAGTGTTGAGAAGTGGTATTTTTCTTTCCTATTCATTCAACAATTCATGGTTGTTACCATTCTGTCCAGTATTATTCAAATTTTCAGACAAGTACTAGATCAACCCACTTCAATACCTGTTTTGCTAGCAATTAATTTGCCAAAAGCTGCAACATTTTTCTTCCAATTTATGTCATTGAAAGCATTTGCATTTTGTGGATCAAATTTTATGAAGGTCGGTAGTTTTATCAAAGAAGGAACCTTGATTCAATTGAAGAATTTCACCCCCAGGCAAACGTTTCATCGATTCATTAACCTTCCACTCTTACATTTGGGAACATCATACCCGATTTATTCAGTTTATGCATGCATTGGAATTATATATACAATCATTTCACCATTGATATCGGTTTTCATCGTGTTTCTACTATCATTGGCACTATTGTATTATAAATATGCATTCAAATATGTTTTCAATCATATCAATAAATCAGAAACTCATGGAGTGTTATATCCAGCGGCATTATTTCAGTTATATACTGGTATTTATTGCTTGGAAGGATGTTTGATTGGAATTTTTTTCTTACTGAAAAATTCTAATGGACAGCACCCATTACGAGGACACGGCTGGTGTATGTGTTTGATTATGGTGATTACAATATTTGCACATTTGGCCATATACAATCGATATTCCAAATTCTTTACACGTCAAGCAATCTTAACTAGAGCGAAACCCGAGATACAAATCGAACCATCACCAGACACATATATTAGTGAAGATGATGTGCAAAAACAATTCTATCTTCATCCTGATTTCACTTATGAATATCCTAAAATCTGGTTACCAGATGATCCATTGCATATAGCAGAAGATAAAATCAATATGATAGAATACAAGTTGGATTCAATGAAAGGTGGTACAACCAATGGAGCAAGAATTAAGAAACGATTTCCAAGTGTCCATTGTATCGTTACCCGGGAACCACCTGATTATAAATAAAGCAACCTTGGTGAAATATGTATCTTCCATTTAAATTTTACTCCTTCATAGTATGTGTAGCTAAAAAATATATCAACGCATCATGCACCGCACTAAAGAAGAATGCGTTCCGCAAAGATTAACTTTTTCCAGGTAAAGAATTATTTTGAATTGTTGTTGGTGGTGATATAGATTCTTGGATCTTGGATAGGGAATATTTTATATTTTCCAACTTTTAGTAGTTTTGCAATCTTTTTCAGTAATGGAGAATATTGTTTAGAAATAAAACAAATGGTCCTACCAGTGGTAGAACAATTACCAGAATCCAATTTGCAAGCATGGATTTCAAATTGTCGTGCATTAATGTCTATAAAACTATATACCCTCAAGATCCACAAGGGACCTGTCTACAAGTCGTTAAATCAAAATCAATATAAGCGCTCTAATAATGTTTGATAATATAACGAAAGCATACCCATTGCCGCGAATTAGCAAGGTGGGTATATTTTTTGTATTTTTGTTGGTTTTATTCTACAATTGGCAAATTAATACAGTGCCTAACCGGCACATATGAATTCACCCCACTCTGTGTCACTAAATGGTGATTCCCATTCTTTTGCGCACGGAAGCAAGGTTGGCTTTGATGATGGGAAGAGCAATCGATCAATCGCCAAAGGTGAAACTTGACTCAGGGAATGTCGATTGGGTGATAAATACCCATCTGAAGTTTGGTAAATATCTCTCCCGGTTGATGTTTCAAAAGTCCGTGTTACGGAATATGGAGTAAAACTTTTATAGATATGATTAATCTCAATTTCTCCAATTCTAGAATCGGGTGAATCTACTGTACAGCCTGAGTCAGTCTTGATCGATTTAGACTTTTTCTTAGACATTTTTTTCAACTTAAGGTGCTTGGCCAACTTTTTAATCGTCTTTTTAACTTCTAACCCCTTAATTGATCTTGAAAGTTTGGTGAAAGGGCCAACATTGTATCGGGGGTCAGAGGGTGTACAGACGGTGTAATGTGGGATGGACATTGGTTGATTTAAGAGTGCCATTTCTACATCTCGAGCAATTACCTCCATATTGACTGAAGGTGCCAATTTTTCCAGTTTTTGGGCATTTACTGCTTGGAAAGCGTCCTCAGAGATGATTTGCCAGTGGTATGAATATCTGGGTTGTTGAAATTTAAACAAATACTGAGTTTTAACTGTATACTTGTAAGCCATGGTAAAGAAGATAGTATATCAATAATTTAAAATTATAAATCATTTTTTTTCTTTATATACCCTTAACCTGAACAAAAATCGTTTAGCCTGAACAAACAAAATATTTTTTAAGAAAGTATAAGTCAGGGGCAATCTTAAACTAGGAAAGAACAGTAATCTCCACTAGGGGTCTTCAGGGACAATCATATAAACTAGGAAATTACACCAAATCCAATCTTTGATTGGGTGCAAAATAAATGGCATTTTTCTCGATACAAATTTTATTGATATAATGTTCCAAGAATCAAAAGACGAGTACTATCATATCTGTTAGTGCTTACAGCTCATTATTCTCGAATTTACAAGACAAGTCTGAAGGTGGGTAAATCCTTTAAAAAATTACCTAAGATTGACTATAGTCAATGTCCATAGATCACGGCAAAGAGCCATATTGAAAATCTAAATTTTGCTTAATTCTCAACAGTTGTAACATTGTTCTCCAGCCAATTAAGGTTTTATTTCGGTTTATATTGCCCTCAGTTTCCAACAATTCCATTTTTCCCTTTAGCCAGATCTTTTTAACCAGGTCACTATCTTTGTTAAATACTAATATTCCATTTAGTATTGGAATAGCTTGGCGCACTTTGGTCGAAAAGCTGAAACCTACCAAGACCGGAACATAATCGAAGGACTCATTGTAGAATTTCAACTTCCTGTTGTGGTATAATTTAGCAATTGAAATTATACTTGAAAGCTTCAACCATTGACAATTGTCAGGAATCATACAATTATGAAAGATTTCTATATTACCCCATTTATTCCGGGGTAATTTTGTGATGCCATTCTCTATGGTTGGTACCATTTTGATATAGGGGATTGTTTGATTATAACTAAACAAACCAATTTCATTCAATTCTGGCTGATGAATCTTTTGGAACTGAAGCACTCGCTTATTGTAAACCGTTGTAGCATAGTTGTTGGTGATCGTTTTAATTGGATGAAGCAATTGTTGCGGGTCAATAGAACGACCTAAATATTTCCATTGTCTTTCAGATTTACCGACAATTATATCATTTTTGAAATAAACTAATTGTTTGGTGCCATCAAGAGTGACTGAACCCTGTGGTTTAGATTTGTCAATAGTTTCATTGTATCGTAAAGTGGAAAGGGTAATTACATTGGGGTTTTTCTTCATGGCCGAGTACGTAGTTGGAACCTGATAATTTTGTAAAGAAATTTTCTTCAATGTATCTAATTCCAAAGTAGCTTGACTATGGGACTTATTGAAAAACTTGACAATAGTTTGCATTAGCAAAGCCGTCCTTCCTGTTTGTGTACGTAAATCCAATTTGTTGAAGTACCTGTAAGCAATATTGGGCATGTAGCGCGGGCTTACATCGATGATTTCCCGATCTATCGCCAACACCCAATGCATTGACATTAGATTTAGCAGGTGGGATGGGTAAAATTTATCGGTATAAAAGTTTGCTAGCGATGAAGGATCACCATGTCTGTTCAATCTAATCAATCTGTCTTGTTCTTGGTGAAAACACATTGATTCTAGAACGATAATTTCGTGAGGATTTAGCGGATTAATCAATTCAGTCCAGAAGTAAGGGTATAATAAATCAAGATCTTTATTTACCAGCAATTTTGCTTGATTTACCTTTGGTTGTAAAGGGGAATCTTTCGAGAGTAATGGTAGTGAAAATACCAATCTAGCTTCCCAGCCAAATGACTTCAAGATGGTATTAAATATTTGAGCGGCAACATCACGATTGGATGAAAATGACTTGATTATTGACGCTAAATCGAAAGTATTTGGTTTGGGAAAATAATCATGCGGTGATGAACCTTTCGGTAGATACCCCAAAACCCTTAACCCATTATCATTAATTTTAAAGTTCAATCTGAACCACTTCAAGAGATATTTTAAAATATAAATCAAGGATTCATCGTTTGTCAAGTTCTTAATCAATTTTCTGATTTTCTTAGGTATTAATTTATAAAGTTTCTTCTGAATTTTCACATCTTGTAATTGTTGATTCCGTTTATAGAGGAAACTAGTATATGCGACTATACCAAGGTTATGTAGACTTTGTTTATACTTGTGTTGATGATAATTCCGTTTAGTTTTGGTTTTTATGGGAATTTTCAAATAATTTATATCTTCAAACTCTGAATCAGATGAACTATCTCTAGCAATACCATCGAAATCAAACTCCACATCCACATCCCCTTCTAACTTCCTTCGTTTGTATTCATTCTCATTCTCATTTTCACTCTCAGTCTCACTTAGGTCTTGTAGCACATTGTAAATCGCATCCTGTGTGTATTCCTCATCGCTTCCACTATCATCAACAAAGAGTCCCATCTAGTTGGACACCTTGACGCGTGAAAATTAATCATCAAGTTTTCTTGCTTTATCAACTTAATTTAATAACATAGTTAGAGTAGATTGATTAAGATATTCCTTTTACAAATCTTCAACAATATATATTAGATAAAGTTAGCAACACGGAAAGCTACCCATTAGACACTCCATTCCACTATATTCCATATCATGTCAATCCAGATAAAAACTAGCCCTACTGTAGTGGCCAACCTAATTCCCATGCACGTACAATACACTGGACAGGCCAATACCAAAGAGTACTTTACCAATTCCAAAAGCTACAATACCAACACCGAGGGATATTTCCGAGGGTTGAAGTTGGTGGGTAAACCAGTAGATATGAATGGTAGGGCATATTTACTTGATAGTGTCGACGAAGGGTATACCAGTGTGGCCCAGTTCGATCAGTTCACCATTTATGGCCACGATTCATTAGAATCGGAAAACCAATGGGAATTGGTTAATGAATGGATCGAAGTCGGGGATATCCTCCATGATTAAGAAAGAGAAGGTCGAGAAAGTCGAGAATGATGAATTGTATTATAATCTGGTAATTTGAATGTAGATGACGATGTTATATTGGTGGTTATATGAAAGATGGAAAGTGAGGCAAGATAATTATGCTGTGCCTCCAGTTCAGTGATGTGATACACAATTGAGGGTTGAACCCAGCTAAATATCGGATAACAATGAAGACTTAAAGCTAAGTTATCATCAAAGATCAATCTACAAGTAGATATTAATTTCTGATTTACTTAGAGATTGATTGGATGGTTGATTTGACATGGTAGAGCCAGTATCAATTAAATAGTAATATAGAAATGTATATAATCACAACATCAACTTCCATTAATATCCAGTTATATCCTATATCCGCTTATTTCCAGTAATATCCGTTAAATTCCAATTATATCCTATATCCTCTTATATCCATTAATCTCCGCTAATATCCAAAGGAAGAGAAGAGATGAAAAAAAGGAGTCACTGAATAAGTAATAGGTAAAAGATCATAGATACACTCTATACAGTAATTAGCAATATTCCACCCATATTTGGTTAAGTGGTTTATCTCATCCCAACCTGATTATCCACGTGAGTAGTGGTAATAGTTGTTAAAATATATCTGGTCTGGTTTGTATGTAGCTATTTAATTTTAATATAAATTACGTAACCGGAAAGAAAATAAAAAAAAGAATAAATAAAATAATAGAAGAAATACTATTGTATTGGTAATAATCCTATCGAACAATAGATAACCGTTTCCTCTCTGCACGACCACAACTTCCCACACCAACCATACCATCCCACTCTGTTTTTTCTTCTGTTTTCACTCTATTCTTTTTCTCGTCCTCTTATCTCCATATCGTATGACGCGCAAAATAGCGCATGAAAAATAATATAAAAACCGTTGAATATCCCATAGTATAATACTAGGATAAATTTATTACCAAATGACACATCCAAATATTATTAAAGATGCTTCAACTGAAGGTCCAGGTATCATTGCTGGTGAATTGGCAGCTGAGGAAGAAGGTTTAATCGTAGATGGACAATCTTACGGTGCTATTAAAGATAATCAGCAAAATATTAGTGATAATCAAATCGAAGATTTAAATGGGTTTGCATTGCCCCAAGCACAATTATATGTTGTGTTGAGTTCGATATTCATGGCAGCATACCTTGCTGCTTTAGATACTACCGTGGTCACTACTTTATTAACATTAATTGCTTCCGACTTGAATGCGATTGGAAATATCTCCTGGATTGCAACTGCCTACTTACTTTCTTCTGCAGCATTACAACCTATCTTTGGTAAATTGTCCGATATCTTCGGCAGAAGAATCTTACTCTTGATCTGTACTTTATTATTTGCTGTTGGTTGTTTAATCTGTGCTACCGACTCTTTACTCTGGTTGGTTATCGGCCGGTTTATCACCGGTTGCGGAGGCTCGGGTATGACCTGCTTGGGAACTATCACCATGTCCGACTTA
>JAXQKE010000274.1:0-28005 GCA_037042355.1 Candida sp. Y128-05E | reverse complement strand
TAGACTGCTCTTTCATCAAAGGAGATGATCATACCTGCTTCTTCTTCATTGTATTCTCTAAGTTCAATTTCACCTGATGATTGCACAAAAGTATTGGCTTGAATCAATTGTTTTCTTGGTCTCTTCTTATCGAGAACAATATTTCTGTACTTGGCATATTCATCAGTAACGTTGGTAATATCGTTGTAGAAAGCTTCACCTTGCTTGAAATCGGCAGTACATTTGTAGGTATGTAATTTCAATAAGAAATCACCTAAAGTATCAACGGCGATGTTACTTAATTTAGAAGCGTCAACTGTTAATTCCAAATCGGAGAAATCGTCTTGTTTGTGGATTAATTCAACCACACCTGCTTGGTGTAATGATTTGAAAATCCCAAATCTGGCTTGCATATGGGCTTGACCCCATTTTCTCGAAGCTGGATCCCAGAATTCCAAACCGAGTAAACCGGCTCTGGCCATTAAAAGGGTAGCAGTTAAAGTTAAATCATCGAAATCTTCTGGTTTCATATCGAAAATAGGTAAGACTTGTTTTGGGGCTTTGAGAATAAGGTACAATGCCACCAATTCGGCACGGCATTCTTCATAGGAACCAGCAATGGATCCAAATAATGAACCCCAAGTTTCATTTGGTTTGTACCAGGTGGAATAGTCAAGGTTTTCTTTATCAAAGTTGAACTTACCCGGTTCGGTTTCTTGTAATAATTTACCTGTACCATGGCCTAACAATTCATGTAACCCGACTTGAATTTCAAACGCATCGTCTCTCCATTGCAAGAATTTCTTTTGTAAATTCTCATTCAAGAAAGTAATGACTTCTGGCTGTTTAGGTTTCTTGGGGTTTGCTGAAAGGACATTACCAAGAGAAACGTTTTTGAACCCAATATTCAATCTGACATCATCGTAATTGGGGATATTGATCCCGGCAGGGATCCCAGACCCAGCAAATGTCAATACTTCCAACGAGGTGAAATCAGGTGGGGTGAAGGTATCTTTTTCAAGACTTTTATCCCAAGGAAGTAAGGAAATGAACTGACCAGCGTTTTCGACTAAATTGGCAAACTTGGCAGTTCTGTCTTTGTTAACCATAGCAACCAACCCTTCCCATTCCCCACGCACACCCAGGGGGTCTCTATAAGTTTCAATGAACCCAATATTGTTTTCAACTGATGGACCCAAATCTTTAACCCATTCAATTTGTGATTTTTTGTGAGCATTCATAGACCCGGTTTTGAACGATTCAATGTAGTATTCCAACATTTTAGTCTGGGTGGGATTGGCGGCATTCTCCTTGGCTTTAGTAAGATTTTCGACAATCTGGGTAAATTCGTGAGAGTGATCACCAAATTTGAATGAAATGTCAGCACCAGAAGCGGTCTTGAGAGGAGTATACTCTTTCACGGTATTCTCCTGCAAAGCAGAAGCAACATAAACAACAAATTTGTCATCACTGACCTTCTCAACCCTAGTATTTTCTGGAATCAAACCTTGACCAGCTAAAGCAGAGTTAACCTCTTCGGTTTCTTGTTTTGTAGGAAACAATTTACCGGGATAATAAGCGGAGACGTGACCTTGCTCTCTCCAGCCTAATAAACCAGCTGAGGTATCGAAGATACCGGTTTTAACCGAATCATACAACTCTTTAATCTTTTCATCACCAATTGAATCAATAATACTTGTAAACTCTTTTTCACTGATTTTGGGAACAAACTTCTTATCACCAAAAGATTTATAATTACCTAAATTCGACAAGAATTGCGAAGCATACTCCAAGTACCCCACAATGATTGAATCATCAACCTTCAATTTCTCAACATACTCTTCATTAGAGGTTGGTCTCCCTAACTTAACATGAACATTTAAAATCAAATCATAAATACTTTCTGACTCAGGTGAAACCGATCTCAATACTGCTCTTGTACCCCAGTGACTAGCTCTAGAAAGGTAATGAGCGTATAATTTCTCTTTATCTGATGAAAGTTGTAAGAAATCTTTCTTAGCAGACAATTGAATGATAGGTGCTTCTGAATCAGCATGGAATGTAGTCATATTGTAATTGTCAATTGTTAGTTTAAAAAGAAGTTAACAAGTGTTAAACAATTTAAATGGCAAAAACCCTCAGAAAGCCATTTTGAATTGTGGCACCCCAGGAAAAAAACATTATCACTGAGGTTGAATTTTATTACTACTGAAACAACATCAGAGTCTTTATACAGGGTATTATAGATATCTATAGATAATATGGTTCAAAAGAGGAAGAGTAATAAGGGGAAGAAGAATGATAAAGAAATAACCAAGGAGATACCTCAAGAAACAAAAGAGGTACAACCCACAGAAGACTTGCCAGATGAAGATGAAGAGGATGATGAGGATTTCGATCCCAATGCTAAAGTAGAAGAGGACCAGTTATCAGATAGTGATACTGAAGCAGTGCCCGATTATAAAGCTATAGAAGCTGCTACTTCTCAAGTAAGGACAAGAAATCAGAGGTATAATGATACTTTGAAGGAGAAGAGTGTGGATTCTGGGTTGGTTAAGGTGACCACTACTGTGGATATAGATGGTTTGTTTGAAGAGTTGAAGAGTGGGAAAGGGATAGACGATGTAGATGTTACCCTGGTGCTGGCGCAGCCTGTGCTAGCACCAGCACCAGCGCAAGCGCTGGCGCTAGAGCCTTTAGTTTCCGACTTGGAACCCCAATTAATCACCATTAAATCATCATACACCTTTGCCGGTAAAGTATTCACTGAAACCAAAGAAGTCGATGCTAACTCCGCCGAAGCGCAAGCTTACTTAAACTCCACCATGTGCCTCACTGAAGAAGCTGAGACCAAGAAAAGATCTTTTATTCCTGTGCTACGGAAGATTCCTGGTACAGAGGAGACTGTGGAATTAAGAATCAAATTAAAGCGTCCGTCGTTGATAGATAAATTCCTCAATGGAAGTAAAAAGCAAAAGCTTTCCACGTTGGAAAAGTCGAGACTAGACTGGGCCGGGTTTGTTGATAAGAGGAAGATTAAAGATGAGTTGAAGATTGGTAATAAGGGAGGTTATTTGGATAAACAGGACTTCTTGGGGAGAGTGCAAGCGAAAAGGGATGATAAGTACCAGACAGCGAAGGAGTTGGAGAGGTTGAATAAGAAGGATTAACCGCTCGATGCGAAGCATACGATGCGAAGCATCTATCATTGATGCAAAGCATCTGTTTGTGATTGGAATCTTATAATTGACTCTTCGAATCGTCGACTCGTGATGTAAATCATCTATTCTTATAATGCGATACTTATAATGCAAGCCATGTATCTTATTATACGAAGCATATATAATTCAAAGCGAGAACCGATTTAAATGTACACACGGCCAATATATGGGATCACTTATAACACTTAAGAACATTACTCCAAGCTGACTTTTAACACAGCAGCTAAATTGACACAATAACAGCTAGAAAGATAACCGAAGGTTAGACTGACAGGTAGATAACAAACTTCTAGATAAAATATTATCAGCTGAATTAATTATCAAGTTCTTGCACTTAATAATTTGGGTTCTACTATCATGAATAAAAGTTTCTTTTGAGATAAAGAATCTGTGGTTCATTTGGGCTAATTCTGTTTCTAATAGCTTTATCGGTACAGGCTTTTCTAAATTAAAATATATGAATATCAAATATCATTATTTGTCGATAAATGTTATTAAATTATTCATGGATATCTTAAATGTATATAAATATAAAGTAGTTGTGAATTACCTAACAGTATACCTAAAACTTCCCATATTAAATATAATGTGTGAATATATTATAGGCTGCGAATGATCTAATTCCTTTTGATTCATTTATTTCAATGTTGCAAAAAAGAATTATTGTAGTGTTTGTTAAGTGTCTAGATTAAATGTAAGCAACCATTGGGTAGATTATCATTGTACTGTAAGTATTGTTGTAGTTGTAGTAATTAATAGTTATGTCATTAATCACATGACATTGTCATAATTCCAGACAAACGTCGAAGAGCGAAAAACTGGTTGGAAAGAATTATCATTTGAACTTAGTAGTAGTGGTAGTATTTCTTCAAATTGACAAATTACCATGTCTACACCTCCCAATACTAATAATGTATTGAAAAGGAAGAATGATGAATTGGAAACTACTAGTGATGATCAAACTACTAAAAGAGTAGCTTTAGATACTGAACAAGTGGAACAGGATGATAAACAACAGGAAGAAAGCCAAACTGCTATTCATATCAATCAGCAGCCTCAGCCTGCTGATATTTCAGATATAGATAGTGTTCTGAAGTTCATTGAGAAAGCTAGTCTCTTAGCCAAAGAGGCTGCAGCTGCTACCGCAGCTGCATCCAAGCAACAACAATTACAAGAATTACAAATAGAAAATGGGTTGACTCAACCTGCCCATCAAGATGAACAACATGAAGTTCAGCACGAAGTTCAGCACGAAGTTCATCCTTCAAAGCCTACTCATAGAGAACGAGATAACGATCCTACATACGTCCAAATCAGAATGTACTGTCCAGTCAAAGAAGCCAGTACTATAGTAGGCAAGAAAGGTGATACCATCAACCATATACGTGATAAAGCTAACGTCAGAATTAATGTTTCTGATAACATTAAAGATAATCCAGAGAGAATTGTCACTGTAAGAGGTCCTTCTGAAGACGTAGCCAAAGCTTTTGGCCTCATTACCAGAACTATTCTAGATGAACCCGAAGATGAACCGGCTTCGACAATGTCAAAACAGTACACTTTGAAAATATTGGTGCCCCATGCCATGGTCGGGTATATTATTGGTAAAGGTGGGGCCAAGTTTCGTGAGATTGAAGATAACTCGGCCGCCAAATTGAAAGCGGCCGAATTGGCTCTACCATACTCTACTGACAGAGTGTTGGCCATCGCGGGAGTCGCTGACGCTATTCATATTGCTATTTATTACATCTCCCAAACCATGTTGGAACATAAAGATACTTTAAAAAAGAACAAAGTTGTGTTTTACAATCCGGCAAATTACCATTTTAATAATGTTTCTCCAAAAATGATGAATATCGGTCCTCCTCAAAATCATAACCATAATCATGGTCTAAATCTCCAACAAATGAGCGGTCCCCCTGGTCCCGACTATTCGTACCAAAATCCTATGCACCATCAACACATGCCAAACCAGGGACCACCACCAATGCACTATCAACAACCAAAACAACCTTACAATTTTCAGCAAATGTTCCAGCCCACAATCCACCCCCAATACGGTGCCCCTCCTCCTATGCACCAACCACAAATGCCCATCAACCCGCCTCCCCAGAACCCATATACTGACGAACACGGTAATAATATTGTCGGTGATGTTATAACACACGCTCCAGTCCCTATTCAAGGTCAAAGTCCCGACAAATTCAATCAAGATATATTTGTCGCTAATTCTAATATCGGTTCGGTTATAGGAAAGGGAGGAAACAATATCAAGAATATCCGTGAAAACAGTGGATGTACTTATGTTCGCATAGAGGCCGATAAAGGCCAGTCCATCATGTTGGGCGGTGGTAAAGGCTTGACTAATATCAGAAAGTTGACCCTAACAGGTAACCCCCAAGCACTTCAATCGGCCATTCATCTCATAAATCAAAGAATAAATATTGATAAGGAGAGAAATGCTGGTGGTTAGGTTATTTTATGATACATCGTGTGTAATATTATTTAATATTTATTATCGAATGAAACTTAAGTTAGTTGACTACGTGCATATCCAGTGTTTTCTTAGAGAATATCTGGTAATTAATTAGGTTTAATTAATAATGTCTTATTATACAAATATATATTAATATCGTTCTAAAAGCTCTATTAAAAATGGGGTACCCCCAAACTAGTCCATAAAAGCGTAAACCCACTAAACAAACCCTCACCAAGCACCAATCCACTACTAAATATAATCATCTTGACTCTATTCTGTTCTCCATGTTTCATCCACCAATACGCTATCAAACCACCAATAAAGCGCGCAAGCGTAAAGCTCGGGGTATTGTAAATACCAATACCAACTGCGATCCCGTTGGGCAAGTAAACCAAATATTTCGACCACGTTGATTTCGCAGGAATCGTATTCTTTAATAATGCAATGAACGCAAAAATCAACCCAAAAATCATCGAAACTTCATAAGCTTTTGGAGGTAATCCCTCACCAGTCACTAACCTAGAGCAATCAATCCAGATCACAGCAGTAGGAATTCGGAAACTCTTATTGGGAATATCGTATACGCAATTGTAAACCTTATACATAACCGAACTCAAAACTACTGAATAAAGTGTACCAATTATTTGGGCGATAAATTGTGCCTTAGGAGAAGCTCCAAGTAAATGGCCGGCTTTCAAATCTTGCATTAAATCACCTGCTTGTTGTGCCCCAGCTTCAGCGATTCCACCAGCAACTAAATTAATCAAGATTTTCGAAGGATGGTTCTTTGGTATAACAACTGCAAAGATCAATTGGGATAATTTTCCAATTCCACTGACGGGATTTAAGTCAGTTTCACCCAATGCTCTTACTCCCAAAACTGAAAAGAAGAACGTCAATACAACTGCAATTGCGATTGCGTAATAAGGGAATATAGTTCCAAATACGACCCTGACTGATATAACACACAATATCGATGATAAAACAATACCAAACCACACGATTTTCAGATTGACAAGGTATTTGGGATCGACGTAAGTATCATCGTAAATAGACCCTATAGATTCAGTCTCAATATTACGACCCAATAGAGGTTGGGTGGATGCAAGTTCATCGATTTGAGAATATTGATTATTCACCAGGTGTCGTTTATACTTCTTGATCTGATGGATAATTGCTCTAATGGAAACAACAAAAAACGAAACAATTGAATCACTAACCATAATACTCAAACTAATCCATAAGATCCAGCCCTGAGCACCATGGGTCCAATCATTGAACTCACCCGGGGCCCAACCCATATGTTTTGACAAGGGAGCCAAGATTCCCCAACCTAAGATTGCACCAAATAACATATACGAAGTTGTAGGTAATCCCATGATAATCCCTTGACCGATATAAGCCGGTGAAGGCTGAAAATTCCAATTGTATTCATCAAGAAAATGACCAAAAATTGGTAAGCTTTTAATAATTGGAATAAAATATGATGCAATGGTGTAGATTGAGGAGACGATAAATGTAATTGTTAAAGATCTCATGCTGGACTTGTATATTTCCGCTTCATTTGCAGATGTATTAGTGGGTGCTGGACTAGCCAGTTTTGTTGGTAATCCTACAGTCTCTTCATCAGACGAAACTTCATCTGTTTTAACGTCATCTTGATATGTCTCAGTACCATGTAGAACTGATATTAACGTAGCAGTGGCACTACCAGAGGGAAAAGGTAATTTTTCTTTAATAATAACTTGTCTTCTTAAAGGAACAGCAAAAAACACTCCAAATAATCCTAGACCAAGGGACCAGATGAGTAAATCCTTGAGACTGAAGACTACAGTACGCCCTAAACCAGATTCTTCAGCAGTCATAAATTTCTCGATCGCAGGTATTATACCGACAAGTCCGTAAGCCAATGGACCTGTGCCCACGGCGACAGCAACCGATTGAATATAAACATTTTCAACATCAGTAAATGTAGAACTTATTGGTAATACTTTGAAACAAGCAAATCCCAATAATGCTGAAGGAAGTGACATCATCGACACCCATCCTGTTTGCAAACCAAATTGAAAATTTGATACAAGAACTATGGAACCAATCACCAACCCAGCAACAGTTGCTCTGAATGTAACCTGAGGTAACGCTAGCTTTCTATTATAACTATCGATCTTGATCAACTGTTCCTCTTCTAAATTATGTCTACCATCATAATCACGAGATGCTTGTATAGCCATAATCCAAAAAAGATACCTAAAACTTAATGTCTTGGGAGTGGACTAGCTTCTATTGTGCAACCTCTATCTATAGCAGTAACAAACAGTTCGTTGAAGAAGAAATGGCATTCTTTTTATCGATAATTGCTAATCTACTATGGCATCAACATGCTGACTAATATTATGCATATCGATGAATCATTATCAGGGACAATCCCGATGCAAATCGATGCAAATAAAATTTACGAAAACACATCTGACGAACATGTCATTACTTATATTCTATTATACATAATCTATTTGCTAGATATTAATCAGTTTCTTCACCAAATAAAATGTAATTCAAGATATCGGAAAGGGTGATTACGGAGATTAATTTCCCTTCATCATCCACCACGAAAAGTCTATGTAAACGTGATTTTCTGATCGTATCCATGATGGTAGATAACCTATCATTCAAGGTACAGGTATGAACACCTTCGAAATCTTCAGGTCGTCTGAGTAATGCATCCCCAACACTTAAATCCAAATCGGTGTACATTCCCCCTTTAACCAATCCTAAAACATCGACAGCTTCATAAACATTGGTTAATTTACCCTGTTCATCCACAATAGGAACCGAACTGACTGATTTGTGGGCTAATAAATGAATAACTTCAATCACGGGGGTGTTCATGGTACAGGTGCTTATATCTTTGATAGTACCCAAAGCTGGCAAATCACGAATAGGTTTTAATAACATTTTGGTTTCACGACAATTCAAAGCTACGAATTTCAAAATTCTATATTGGGTCAAGACGGAAACGACAATTTCACGACCAGTTTTCTCATCTTCATCAATTAAAGGTATTCTTCTAGCCTTCGATTTCAACATCTTGATACATGCTTCGTATAACGATTTGAAAGGATGGATAGACTCGGTCTCTATCGCACTCACTCCAATCGCCTTCTCTATTTCTCGTAAACCATCCAAGGTTAATTGATCAACGAGTTCGAATTTCTCGGGAAACTGGAAATAGTATTGTATAACATTAATGAAATCAGAACTAGTTAATAATCCGGCAAATTTACTATTAGTATTGTTCCATAATGGGGCCGAGACAATACTGTTTTGTAATAATATTGTCAATGACTTCTTAACCAATAATGATGTATCCAATACAATTAATCGATAACTGACAGGCAATACGTCGTAGGATGTCTTTGATTGCAAAAATAATCTAATAGCTTTGATCCCGATTTTCTGGTCATGTTCAATTTGTTCTGGAGATAAACTAAGAATGTAATCGTTGGGTGTAGCTGAAGGTGGTGCCATGGCAGTAGTATCCGTCATTTTTACTTTCCTGTTATTCAATCTGCACTAAGACTATCTAAGTATATTGTAAAAGTCTCTGTATATATGTTCTTCAGTGGGTAGCAAAGATAGTGTTCACTTGCTGTATCCAATTCCTTTCCTAATATCAACAGTGTCAACAAAAACGTCGTAAAATGGGGCGACATTATTTTCAAAATGTCGCCTGGGATTTTGCAATTTAAAACACATACAACTACTATAATAAAAACACAGTAAATATGGCTTCTAAAGAAGATGATCTTAATAGACAAGATGCTAAAACAGTAGATAATGGTACTAGGAAAAGAAAAAGGGAAGAAAAAGAGGGGGAACTGGGTCAAAAAGAAGACAAAGATATCGATGAGGAAGACAAAGCCAATAAGTTGGCATTGAAGAAATTACGTAAAGAGAAATTGGCGCAAATGAAGGAGGAATTGAATAGGTTGAAATCAGGAACAAGCTTGGAAGATACTTCGAATGGAGTGTATGTATCGAATTTACCAAAAAGTACCACCAAGGAAGAATTGACCGAATTGTTTAAGAAATATGGTACTATAGCAGAAGATATAACCACAAATGAGGCAAGAATAAAGTTATACTATGATTCAAAAAACCAATTCACAGGCGAAGCAATAATTTTTTATTATAATTCCGAAAGTGTCGATTTATCGATCCAAATGTTGGATGGAATGGAGATTCAGAAGAAGAAAATTAAAGTCGAAAAAGCAAGTCAACAGCATTTGCAGCAAGAGAATGAAAAATTACAGTTAACCCAGGATCAACGTAAATTATTACAAGAAAAGAAAAAATTATTAACCAAGAAATTAACTGATTGGGAGGAACAAGAAACGCCAGTTGATGTCGTGATTGAAAATATGTTTCGTATTGACGAGGTCAAACAAAACAAATCCCTACCAGCTGAAATCAAATTGGATATCGAAGATGAATGTAAGAAAATGTCTATTTTCGAATCGATAGTAAACATTCAATTTGACAAAACAAAAGTAATCATTACGTTTAATAATGTTACCCTGGCTCAAGCATGTTTGAAAAGTTTCAACAATCGATATTTCGATGGATTAAAATTAAAAGTATTCATAAAGTCATGAAAAAGTAGTGATAAAATCATGAGATCAATCTTGCATGAATTTATTATCATCCCCTGATATCATTCCCCAGAGATCGGCTACTTTCTTTACCTTCATTCACAATCACAGGCCCCAACTTTGTGGAGTGCGCTTAACAATGTAGATGCTCATAGTGGAAAATAATTTTTAACTAGATCGGGTAATATTTTACAGCCGACTTGAAATAATATATAAGTTAAGCAAAAACTTCAAAATGATTATTTGTGTTTAACTATATCTACCATGACAAAGTATGCTTTAATTTCAGGAGGTACTGGTGGTATTGGGTCTCAATTGTGTATTCAATTTGCTGAACGAGGGTATAAGGTTTTCGCATTTGCGCCTGAAAAATATTTACAAGAGGCTAAAGATTTATCAAAGAAATATGATATTGTACCATATGCTTTAGATATAACTAATCTCGATCAAATTAAAAAGTCTGTAGAATATATCAGAAAAAATACTAATGGCGGTAATTTGGATATTTTATATAATAATGCCGGAATTGGTTATGGTTCACCGGCAATTGAATTCGACGACGATGCTTTGATCAATGTGTTTAATACTAACGTCATTGGACATATCTACATGACTAAGTATATGTCAGAATTTGTTATCAATCGAAAGGGTAGTATCATTTTCACAACTTCGGTATCGGCTCGTGTGCCTTTGACTTGGATCTCAATTTATGGTGGAACCAAGGCGGCGCTTGATCAGTATGCTTGGGGGTTAAAAGTAGAATTACAACCATTTGGTGTTAGAGTTCATTCAGTAATTACTGGAGGTGTTGATACCCCCATTGCAACCAGAGCTAAAACGATGACTATACCAACCACTTCTCGATACGAGGTTGATGGAATTGAAACTTGTGCTACTGCAGCTTCCAAAATGACAGCAACTGGTACAGATCCTGCGGTGTAT
Source organism: Candida sp. Y128-05E (assembly GCA_037042355.1). Taxonomy (NCBI): domain Eukaryota; kingdom Fungi; phylum Ascomycota; class Pichiomycetes; order Serinales; family Debaryomycetaceae; genus Candida; species Candida sp. Y128-05E. Next base: position 16,735 of record JAXQKE010000274.1, on the reverse strand, counting down.
GCCAAGCAAGTTGTCAATGAGATTGTGAAGAAAAGAAATATATTCACCATATATCGCGGTCGTGGGTCATATTTCACCCATTTGATTTCAAGAATTCTTCCCGTATGGCTTGTGGAAATATTAATATCTTCACATTTCAAAGCATTGACGGTTTGGGCTAATATTAGAAAAAGGGTAAGACAACAAGATCAATTACAGAAGACAAAGTAGTTACAATGGACATCTTTGTACCTTGAATTTATGATAATCTCTTTCGAGTATAATTATTAATACAAATGTAATTCTCGTGGTTCTGCTATTTTCATTTTCCATGCTCTATTTTTCTAATTCATCAATGTGTTGAGTGTTAGGATAACATATATAGACTAGACAAACCTCAGTAATCCAAATACGTAATCTTGTTAGTAGGTAGGTCTCGGGGAATTGTCCAGAAATCTTGCCAGTTAGTCTATTTTCTAACTTTAGTCTGATTTCATTATTTTCTGCAAAAATTCTACATTAACTTAAAATAAAAAATAAAAATAGATATATCTGTATAACTGTCTCACAAACTATTAGTACACACTACATGGTTCTCTAATATCAGATAATCTGCTGCTATTTTATAGTATTCACTTCAAATAGTTTTTACCGACTTTTTCTTTGGATATTGATTAGAAAACATTTAGTAAGATTTGTTTTTTTAAGTATGTGCATATATTGAAAATTACCTATAAACATCCAAAATTGAACTTTAAATTAACCATAATAGCAATTAGCAGCACCACCTTAGCCATCTATTGGCTCTTTTTTTTAATTTTTGCCAATTCAGAGGACTTGATGAAGACTTTTCAAAAGTCTTACCAAATAAGTAAACGCGCAAGTGGTTTAGTGGTAAAATCCAACGTTGCCATCGTTGGGCCCCTGGTTCGATTCCGGGCTTGCGCATTTTTTTTGAATTCTGTCTCAATGTGCTCAAAAGTGGTTTCCAAGTTAATATGGCACACTGGTGATGTCTCGCCATATGGTTAGATCAAAACAGCTCAAGGGAATCTCATTGATGTGAAACATAATTATGAATTGAGTCCTACGATAAATATTATGCGATGCGATTTTTTAATGAAAGTACTTATACATTGTTAACTGCTAAAAGATTTTGCTTTTGTTGAGCCTTCACTTTTTCTATTAATTTACCTTCATCATCTAACCATAACTTGAATTTGTAAAGGCTTTGTTTAGCTTCCAAATCTTTGACGTTGTTGCTAAGCAAATTGGAAAGTAATTTATCATTGTTATCAGATAATGATTTGGTTTGATTCTCCAATATAGTGATTCGATTGGGTATACTTTCATCATTTTCAACTTGTAATTGTTTATTAATAGTGTTGATTTCTTTAAACCATGTTCGTTCCTCAGTAGATAATGGTAATTCTTTAGATGATACTAGCTGACGTAATGTGTCCAAAAGTTTACCGTAAACACCAGATAATCTTGTATCAATATTTACCTGTCTTTCAACAACTTGCTCTATTTTCACTTTCAACTTGTCCATGTCATCTTTCCCATAATATTTCTCACTTATAGAATTCAATTTAGTTAGTTGTTCTTGTAAATTGGCAATTTCAGACTGTAATGTCATATCTGCTTTAATTATCAAAGTATTATAATTGGAGACTTGTTGTATTGCTTCATTTGATAATTTATTAATATCACCTAAAAATTCGACATTATCTTTTAAGGTATCTTTTTTATTGGAGACTGTGGTTATTGTCTTCAAATTGGGGAATTTCAAACTTTGATAATGAATTAATAAATCATCCACTGAATAAGATTTGAATGATAGTTTAGATGGTTCCTTTTCAGTAGCGTCTTTATTTATTGGTTCTTTTGTTGTTGGTTCACTAATAGAGAAAAGCTTCAAATTATCAGATTCCAAACTGTTTGTTTGAATGAAATGATTACCAGTATCCATTATTATATCTTTGAGCAAGGTTAAACCCAATTGTGGGGTAGTACCGGTGATTGACTTATATGTGTTTTTAAATTGTATATCATCGATAGATTCACCACATGCTATATTGAATACGAATTTGTCTAGCCATTCTTCTGGAGAACACAATATAATGCTACCATCAATCTGTATAACAAATTGGTCCGCAAGATTTTCGTAGACTTTGATGACGGCTGAGCTGCTTTGGGTTTGAGGCAGCGGCAATATATCAATAGCTAATGTATCGATTTGTGATAATTCGTGTTTCCAAAATTCGGCTTCTTGTTGCTGAAGGTCGATTTTAGCAACGGTCTTGATTTCATCTTGTTTGGAATCCGATGTTAAATCAACAAATCCAAATCCACGTTTAGGTTTGACATATCCTGGTGCCTTCTGTATGACTGGTGTTGGTTCAGGAACAGTCTTTTTTTCAATTGTGAATGGGTTTGTATGGTCATCACCTACTTGGGTCCACATCATCATGAGTGGGTTCAATTGGACATCATAAGATAAATTGAAACTATTATTATTGGCAAATGCAACTGACAAAATAGATACTTTGTTGTTATTATAAATATTTCGGATATCATGTATTGTCGATGATTCTTTTATATTAATTGGACCTTGTAAGCTAGGATTGAATGAATTTGGTAAGTTTTGTTCAAATATGGAAAGCTCTGAAACATTTGAACTAAGAATGTTCCGATATTCTATTGGTAATACATCATTTAATTGAGATTTCAAGTATTTACAATATTCATAGTATCTTATACTTGATATTTTCAAATAACTATTCAACCCAGTCAACAAAGGCCCCGAGGGGAATTTTTCTTCGATTGAATTGAAAATAGTTGAAGATTCTTCAAACCCATCTAAAACTTGAGATTTTGTTAAAGCTAGTTTAGCATTTTTATGAATAAAGGGATAAATAGAATAAACCTTATCCTCGGTTGCAATATAAAGTGTCAAACATCCAGAAAATAAAGTACTTGAACCAAAAGTCATGGAAGTGGCAGATCCCTTAAAATTGGAATTAGCGGCCAAATCAATAGATAATTGTGGGATTTTAGACGAGATGGATAAGTCCCACGATTTTATTTGATTTTGATCATTCAAAACCACCAAAGTGGAATCGTTACTGGTGATTGGATTCCAAATTAATTTTTTTATTGATCCACCCACATCGGTAATTTTGTAACCTTTGACCACATATGGATGTGGATCCAACATATTGATTGAATCTGGAATGTTATAGATTGTCAATTCATCGTGGTATCCGATAGCGGCTAATAAACTTCCCAGAGAATTCAATTTAATTGATTTGATTTCAAATAAATCTTCACCAGTATTAAGATAGCGATAATTTGTTGATTTCTCATTAACGTTACAGAATCTAACAAGACCTCCAACTGCATTGAATAAATAGGTATTATTTTTACACTCCAAAAGATCCTGAATCCCATTGGTTTTGTTATTTTTTGAACCAAATGTCATGTAAGGGCTGGTCAGGAATATCTCCTGTTCGGAAATGTGACTGACAAAGTCGTCCTTCCCTTCACCTTTCGCCATCAGTGTTTATTTCTTTGATATCAAGAGTCTTCTCAGGTAAACATGGTTCTCAAACATCGAAATTTTATTTTAAATTGTGCGCTACCATCTATTGATATATATATAGTAGGTATTTAGATCCAATCAACATTACAATGGGATATATATAGAAGCAATTATATACCTAGACATGCTTACAATTTCTCCTAGTTTTTACGTTGGAAAAAACTCTAATTTTGATGGAGTCAGTACAGAAATTGTGTAATATGGTAGTTAAAAGATTCCAGAAAACTGTATTAGAAAGAAATCTACTCGATAACACCATTGATCCAATCAGTTTTACCATTAGCTACATATTATACCTTGTTCTAACCACTTGTAAGTTGCCATTTTTCCTGCGTATAATTTTGCAACATTTGAATTTTATCAGTGTTAAGCAATAGAGGAAACATCCACCACAAACCAATTCAATGGGTAAACAGTATATATCAACAGTGAGTGCAGCTCAGGCACACGCACTGGATATATTTGGAGTGGCAATCACTAACAAGTATACTATTACTGTTTCGAGCGATGGATATGCCAAATTTTGGGATAATAAGGTGATGGAAGTCCATGATCCCAACGATTGTGTACATTCAATAATGATAAACAAGGTAGGAATACATCACATAGCTAGCTTTGAAAGTATTTTACCAAACACAACAACCAAGATTGTCATATTATCTTTTGTATGTTTCGACGGATCAATTACATTTAAGTACTATATTAATGATGATATTGACACAATTAAAGATATTGATGCTTCCCAATTTAAGAAACAATTTTGGGCGCCCAAGTTTTATAAAGATCCTGAATCGAAACAAGATTATTTCCTTTGTACAAAGGCTAACTCGACTATCTCAATAAATCAAGTAAATTTCACGGTTAATGATTCGAAAATTGATGTTGAAATCACCAACATTCGAGATTTGAATTTCGGGTTATCATGTTTCCCCCATTCTATATCAGTTTGTACTACCGAAGATAAATTCTTGGCTGTAGGCTACGACAATGGTGATGTTGTCTTATGTGAATTTGTCCAGGGGAAAATCATTTATACATTCCATTCGTCAGATTTAAGAATATCCAAGAATTCAAGCTCAAAATCTATTCCCAGAGTGGTTGAGTTTTCTCCTGGAGGAACTATCCTCGCTGTTGCTAGAGATATTCAATCCGTAGGTTCAATCACATTATACGATGTGAAGTATGGTGAAAACATTGGATCGCTAACTGCACCTTCCCATTCGTCAAAAGCATCTGTAGGTGGGTTTGCCCACGATGGTTGGATCATGGGTCTCAGTTTTGACGAAGAGGGTAAAAACTTAATCAGTTGTGGATTTGACAAGTGTGCTAGAATCTGGAATTTAGAAACAAGAGAACGTGAAGCCACAATCAATATCTCCATCACTGATTTAGAAAATACTGATCACAATGAAGATTCTGATAAGTCTATTGCCAGTGGTGTTCTGTGGGTGCGAAAAGGGATCAGAGGTGGTGCTGGTGGTGATAATAATGAAGGGATCTGTATTATTAGTTTTGATAGAGGCATTCGTTGGTATAGAGAAGCCGGTGGTATTTAAAATTTGTATAGAAGAATTCTTGATTTGATCAACTGTAGAAAACGCGCATTTCACTTTGTTTACATTTTAATATAAGTAAACTAATGTTGTGATGACATCAGACGATGAGATTGTTAGTATTACAATCAATAACCAAGTGAAGGAGTTGGTCAATGGTAAGGATAATGCAATTACTGATATCAAGGATAGGTTACCTAGACTTGCTAAGCTAGTGCAAATTAATGGTCTTGAAGAAGACGACTTGGATGCATTGTTGGAATTGGTTATCGCCACTCCCAAGTATTTATCTTCCAGCGAGAAGACGTTTATTATTAAGAATTGCTTGATTCCCAATCGAGAATACTATCTCAAGAATAGTATCCTCCATCGAATTCTAAGTCAAATCACAACTCCACAAACCTACTATAAAAATGGTACCAAGTACAAGCTGAAATCACTCAGTCAAAATTTGCAGTTGTTGTTATTAGAGTGGTTGCTTGGATCTCTTTACCTATTTCAAGATGTGTTTTCTACTTTGAACAATTACTTGCCAATTTTACTTGGACTCTTATCGCTTGAATACCTGAGACCACATATAGCCAATTTGATTTTTTTGGCTGTCCTGAAAAACTCGACTAATGTTAAAACTTATTACAACAAACAGATCAATAACATCATCAAGCCGTTCAAAAATTGGCATGTTGAAATGGTGGCCAATCTATATGCGAAATTCCCCTTGGATCCTTATTTAAAGAGTTTACTAATTCTTTTCAAAACTATCGATCCAAATTTTGATTTCAATAGTGTGGAATCGTTACAGGAAATCGGATTCACCATTGTGGACAATCCCCAGATTTTTAAATTCCCCACTGTACAAGCAATTACCAACAAAACCCTGACGTTTGAACCGGAGTTTTCGTCGAATTTGAAAAGAACGAAGGACATTTACGACGATTTTGAAGTAGTCATCCGCAAAAAGCGAAGATTGAACTCGAACAACCTCGACCTTATACCCCAATCAAATGTTTCCATTGACAAAATCAATTCTATTAAAGAATTGGTGCTGAATTTCCAAAGTATTTCGCCATTCACATTCAATACCCTATTTGATGTAACTAATCCTCATCAAAGTATCAGATTCTATTACGTGTTACTACAAATACTTACAGGAAACGACTCCGACCTACACAAATTGGATTATATGATTGACTTTGTAAACTCAAAACAAGATAATAATTTTAAACTTGATTCGCAAATGTTTTATGCAATTTCCAGTTTACCCTTGCCAATGATTCAAAAGACAATCTTCTCAGGTTCCCTGTACCTGCAAGATTATGATGGATATTATCATAAAATAATATCGAGGTTACAACTATTACCCTTGGTAAACCTGGTAACATTTACTGAATACGATGAAAAATTCTTCAATCCAATAATGAACCTGTTGCAGGACAGGCATTTGAAAGGTAAAGATATCAGCAAACACCATCAGTTAACATCATTGTTTATTGAAAACCAATTGTTCCTTTTCCAAAAATGGTATCGAAATATTGACACTAGCACTGCCCAAGAAAACATATTTATCATCATCAATACATCAATCCTGAAAATGTATAATTTTTTGCAGACAATTCCTGGTTTGCCCATAAAAACCTTGTTACTACTCAAGGTTCTCGATTTTATGAAATCTATATCAATTGACCATTTGAATATATTCTTCGAGGATAAAACAGTGATGATTCCACCATCTTTGATGTCAGAGATGTTTCTAAATCTCGATCCATTCATTTCATCGGAAATTTGTGACTATATGGTTCACTGCAAAGCCTACACATTCAAAGATCGCAACATGAAGACAAATTATCAAAATTTTGTTAAAGATATGATAAATTTTATCTGGTTGGATAATGCATTTGGAAATAACGATGATCGAAAATCATTTCACTTGTACCCTAATTTAGTTGATAGATTGAGTCAGTTACCAATCTACAATTATTCGCAGGTTCTCACATTCAAGGGAACTGGCTCTATCTTTCATAACCCTGGTTGGTCGTATATTGGAGCTCAAATCATTTGGAGACTTGAAGATGAACATGACAAAATCACAATACGACATCAAGGTCCTATCACACAGGAGAGTGTTTCCAACATGAATTCCCAAGGCGATGGAACTTGGTTGGACATGGGATTTGACGATATCAAAGTAAACGTATTGAAGAGGTTAGAAGAACTAGATTTCACAGGATTGTCCAATTTGCTCTTCAGTTCACTAAAGTCTTTAGCTAATAGGCGAGATGTATAATAATTTTAGATAATAAATTATAGAGTTCACAATAATGACATAAGTATCGTAATAAGTTTTAACATGTAGACTAATATGCAATACTATTACAACTTCTCTTTGTATAAACCAATGGTTTCAAATAGGCTGCAAAATGGTTCCATGTTCCCTGCATGTAAATTTTGGTGCTGCAATTTTTCAGTTTAGTATAGATAGAAGTAAATATAGTTCATTCAAGGGTACCATATGGACGGCTATTGTCATTTGGCTTCCCAATTGAGCAGACAAGTAAAATTTCTCCCCCGAGTGCTTGGGAGATGTTACAGTACTAATCTGAAAGTTGATTTGACAACTTTAGATAGAAAATGGTCGAAAATTTGGACGGAAAAGTATGGTTCATTCCATCCTTCTAAGGGTGTTGACAAGGATGCCGAGTCTTTTTATTGCTTGTCCATGTTTCCTTACCCTTCAGGTCTTTTGCATATGGGACACCTAAGGGTTTATACTATTAGTGATGTCATCGCTAGATACAAACGTTTAAATGGGTACAATGTGATACATCCAATGGGTTGGGATGCATTTGGATTACCAGCTGAAAATGCAGCCGTTGAACGTGGTATTAATCCAGCTGTATGGACCAGAGATAACATCCAAAAAATGAAAGACCAAATGAAGTTAATGTTGGCTGAATTTGATTGGGACCGTGAAGTAACTACCTGCTCGCCTGAGTATTATAAATGGACGCAAAAAATATTCTTGCTTCTTTATGAGCATGGTTTGGCTTATAGAAAAGAAGCAGAGATCAATTGGGATCCAATAGATCAAACTGTACTTGCAAATGAACAAGTCGATGCCGAAGGAAGATCCTGGAGAAGTGGAGCGCTAGTCGAAAAGAAAAATCTTGAGCAGTGGTTTATTGGAATCACAAAGTACGCCCCTGCATTGAAGCAAGACTTGAAAGCATTAGATAACTGGCCCGATAAAGTAAAGGCAATGCAAAAGCATTGGATTGGGGAATCGACCGGAGCAGAGATTAAATTCCCCACAGATAATGACCAATTCAAGCACATCACGGTTTTTACTTCAAGACCTGATACTCTTTTTAGTGTTCAGTTCCTTGCAATTGGTCTTGATCACCCACTTGCCACACAAATTGCCACGGAGAATGCCGAGTTGGCTCTGTTTATTCAAAAAATGAAAAATCAAGCCGACCCCAATTCAAAAGATGGCTATTTGCTTCCTAACATAAAGGCAACAATACCATTAGATATCTATAATAAACCATCGAAATGCTTCAATGTCCCCATATATGTCGTTCCGTACGTGCTTAGCACTTATGGTCATGGTGCCGTAATGGGATGCCCGGGACATGATCAAAGAGATTATGATTTTTGGACACTTCACAACCCTTCAGCTGATATTATCCAAGTTATTGGTGATGCTAGCTTGAAAGAAATGAGAAAAAGAGGTGTCGATGTCCCATTTACCAGAAAAGGTAGATTATACTCTGATGAATTATTTGCTACTGGATTAGGAGATCTTGGTGATTATGATGGGATGCATTCCGACAGTGCTGCAGAGCGCATTACAAATAAGTTGGTAGAACCCAGCTTAGGAGGTCCATCTACACAGTATAGAATTAGAGACTGGTTGATAAGTAGACAAAGATTTTGGGGTGCTCCAATTCCCATGATTCATTGTAAAGATTGTGGAATTGTCCCAGTTCCTGATAAAGACTTACCTGTAGAGCTCCCTAACCTCGAAGGTGAAGTGTTTGGAAAAGGAAATCCATTAAACAGCACAAAAGATTTTTATGAGGTTGACTGTCCTTCATGTGGGAACGCCGCAAGAAGAGATACCGATACTATGGACACTTTCATGGACTCATCTTGGTATTATTTTAGGTATCTCGATTCCGAAAACAAAAATTCACCATTTTCGTCTTCTACGGTAAGTAAACATCTACCAGTAGATTTATACATTGGAGGAGTTGAGCATGCAATTTTGCATTTATTATACTCAAGGTTCATAGCAAAATTCTTAGGTGATATTGGATACTGGGATGGAATGGACTCAATGAACGAGCCATTCAAAAGATTAGTGACTCAAGGAATGGTAAACGGGAAAACATTTAGTGACCCAAGCACTGGAAGGTTCTTGCGTCCCGAAGAAGTTGACTTATCTAACCCCCTTGAACCAAAGATCGTTGGAACAGATATTCTGCCAGAAATTACATTCGAAAAGATGTCCAAGTCGAAATACAATGGTGCTGACCCAGCTGATTGCATTGCTAAATACGGTGCAGATGCTACTCGTGCACATATGTTGTTCCAGGCCCCGATCTCAGATGTTTTGAACTGGAATGAAGAGCAAATTCAAGGTATAAATAGATGGTTAGACAAAGTGATAAATCTTGAATCAGCAGTTACGAGCCGTGTAAACAGTGATAAACCAACTGATAACAGGAATAACTTAACCGAGCTTCATGACTGTTTGTTAAATGGTAAAATAATATCAAATTTGCTTGTCAACGAAGCCGAAATGACTCTAATGAACTCTGTACTGGAATTTGTCAAAAAGATTTCTGATTCCATCGATGTCAATTTATCGTTCAACACAATTATATCAGATTATATGAAGCTAACTAATGCAATCATAGCAGCGTCCAAGAGTGGGGATGTTGGTTCTAATATACTTTTGGACGCGTACAAACAACTACTTATTGTTATGAGTCCAGTAACACCATCTGTTTCCGAAGAATGTTGGGAAAGGATTGGGATATCGCTTGGTGAGGCGACTGAATCGATCTTCTTCCAAGAATTCCCAAAACCGCGAAAGATATCATCACCATTCATTAACTACAAGGTTATCGTGAATGGTAAACCAAGATCACATTTTAAGAGGGACAAATCATTTGCAGAGAAACCAAAGGATGAAATTTTGCAGTTTGTATTGCAGGATCCAAATATGCTGAAATTTGTGGGAGGTGGTGAAGTTCAACAAATGATTGTTAAACCTGGTATTATAAGTATACTAACTGCGAAGAAATAATCATGTACATAGTTACGTAAGTTATTATCATAATATCATTAACCGTGTATATACATAATATTTACAATATTTACAAGAATCTATTAATATCCCCTTTCCATAACATATTTTTTGTAATCCTTCCTTCTGATTTTACCTGCAAAGTTCAATTGCGCCCTTCTGGCAATACCTCGTATAGTACTTGAAATGTGGGTTGCCCCAATATTCACCGCAGCTTCATTCAAATGTGTAAGTTCTTTCCATGTCCATTTAAATTGGTACTCAGTACTAATCAAGATTGCCAATGCGTCTTCGAGCAAATTCATTTTCGTCAAGCATTGAATCATAGCATTGGCGAATTGAAAGTCAAGTTTCTCCTTCTCAGATTTAGGCAAAGATTTGAAGAGCTGAGTTTTTCTAAAGTCCCCTCTCTCCGACCAAATTCTTTGGGCAAACTTGAAGTTTCGGAATTTACCAGCCGCTTTTAATGCCACCACATATGTAAGTGAAACACGAGGTACCTTTAAAAATGTTGTTTCTTTGGGAACATTTGTCAAAATTGGTGATTTGACAATTGACGTTGCTTCGTAGACTTTTTGTAGATCTGGTCTTGCCAAGTCGGTCGAACCATTATCATCATTCGATTCTTCAATAACAACTTGTCGATCTTTTGGTAACCCGGTCTTGTCAAGATAAGTGGAACTTTCATAACGATCAATAAAGTCACTCAAATTACCGTGTTCATTGACAATATTTAAATATGTTGTTGCTGTTTGAGAACTGATGAAATGTGGGGCTGTCATTAAAGTGTGCCCCCAAAAGGCACTAGACTCAGCTAACACTTCTTCTTTGGAGGTAAGATTTCCGAGCGGTAAGAAGGGCAAACAACCTTCTGGGCTAGTAATCACTGAATCATCGAGAATATTCTTTCTAAATTTACGACCTCTTTCATGATTCATAATTGTTGGTGGCTGGAAAGTATTTTGATTGAATTTACATTTGGAGTAAGCTAACATCATGAACCCAAAAGCTCTTAAACTAGTCGAGTTTGAAATAACTAATTTAGCATAAAGCGCTCTGGTCAACGCCAAATCTCCATCTTTTGAGGCCAAGTACAACATATACTCGTAGGTATTAATCGTGGGGGTCCAATTGAGATTATGAATTTCAAACATGAAATCCCAAGCTTTGAATTTAAGAATATCTCTAGAAGTACAACCACGAGCAAGGGCCACCAAGATATTTTGATTTAATTCGATTTTATGGGTCACCATTTCCATATAAAGATCCAAAGCCTTTTCGATATCATCATTATTTACATAGGAGACAATTATATCTTGATAAGCTTTTGTACCTGGCTTTGTAGCTTGCGACATGAATTTCATCGTATCAAACACTTCGACTGCTTGTTTATGGTCTTTAGCTTTATATACACAAGTGGTTAAGATATTGTTGAAAACATTGGCCGAAGCGTCTATACCATTTTTCTTCATTTCAGTAAGAATTTTATTGATTTGAGTCATGTTGTTATTTTTACCGTATGCTTGGATCAAAACTTCATACGATTCTCGGGGTAGGACATTTGAACCACTATTTTGTCTGATCTTGGTACAGTACTGTTCGATTAGAGCCATGGTTTGGTCGCTAACATGAGAAGTGTAACTCAATGCTCGGATGAAACTATTGATAATTTTATTAGAAACCTTCAAATCGGCTTGTACTAGCAATTGTTCAATTTGGGGAATTATATGTACAAGGTATTTTGTGGGTATACTCAAGATAAAATCACGAGCATCGACTTGGGAAATACCTTTGAGTCCTCCTGAATGGATTAATTGTTGTATTACCATGTTCCAATCTTGATGGTCTTTTGAAATCAAAAATTTTAAAGCCAAACCGATTCTTTCTGAAATCGAGTCGGGAATTGCCATTGATGGAATAATTAAATTATGTTTACTTACACTAACAGGTGTGGAAGATTTCTCTATTAAACCAACTTCTTTAGGTGCTATCTTCTCATACAATTCTTGAGCATTCAATTCAGAAGAAGAATGGGCATAATTAATTTCCGATTCCTTCTTTTTGATTTCACCTGATCTAATATATTTAGCAGCAACTTTAGTTAATTCTTTTAATTCATTAAGTTGTCTTTTGTAGGTTGTTTCTTGCTCCCTTATTTTCCGTTTAGTTTCAGCATCTAAGAATTTCTCTGCTTGGTCAGAAGTCTTTTTTGTGTTTATCTTTTTCTTTTTTGCCGAACTAACAACAAATATACCTCTTGAAGAGTGGTACTGTAGTAATGGTTTGCATTGTGTTTGAACAGAACGCTGTCGTAAAACAAAGTTCATATTTGCAACCAAATCTTAGTTATTAGAGTCTGAAAAATTCTATTGCATACGATGCTAACCATAAAAATATTTTTTAAAGAAAAGCACGTGTGTACCATAACGTGACTAGAATTAACGATTTTACAACCATTAGACTAACGGTTGTAATGGGGGGTGTATCTTTAGATAAAGCAATGTCTACTACATCAGGAACAGCTGCAGGCAGACCTAGAGGAGGCTCTAATGCTATTTTACCTGTAGGGTTGGGAAACCAAAACAATTCACACTCAGGTATGACTTCTAGCCCTGTTGATGACCTGCGTGTTAATAATCAATCTACTTTACCTGGAGGTCAAGATATACCTCCAGATATGGTGATATTACTACAACAATTGGAGGAGGATTTCAATAATAAAACAATAGATCAGTGGACGTATATAAATAGAAGGGAGGAGATCATGCAGAATGTTCAGAAATTACATCAATCTCGACAGCAACAGGATACGATGCAATTGGATCCTTCCAAATTGGAGAAACCTTTATATCCTCGGAAATCAATGGAGTTTGCTAAGGGTTTATCATCTGCTGGTATAGCCGAAATACTAGCCCATAGGGCTAGTATATATAAATCAGAACAAGCATTGATCGTGCTAGACGGAAAAGGTAAAGAGGTAGGTTCCATCACTTGGGAAAAACTTTATGCCAAATCTGTCAAAGTAGCTTATGAAATAGAACACAAGTTGGCATTGAAAAATACCGATACTGTTGTGTTACTTTATAAAGATGGTGAAGTTACCGAATTTGCCGTGGCCATGTTTGGGTGTTTCCTTGCTGGTGTCACAGCTATACCCATACATCAAGATATTTCCTTGCATGAAGTTATAAACATTATTGCCCTAACTTCAACTAAATTAATGTTATTTTCTGACACTGTTGCCCGAGAGTTAGAACGCTTGAATACCCCCAATCTGAGATTGAAATGGCCCACTAAGCTTATACGTTGGAAAACGACAGATATGGGGTCGGCCAAGAAATCAGAGCTTGCCCATGCGCAAACCAAATTGAAAAACTTGACAGAACGGTCGAAAACCGATTTGGCGTACGTCGAATTTTCACGATCTCCCGTGGGTGAATTAAGAGGTATTGCTCTAAGTCATCGGACAATTATCCATCAAATGAATTGTCTTAATCAAACTTTACTGAGTTTGCCAGATGCTGGTGGCGGCTTAAATCGAAGTTATAAAGAATATATCCGGAATAGAAAAGTGGTTTTCGCTACTTTGGATATCAGGTTTTCCATTGGTATTATTCTTGGAATGTTGTTCACTGTATACTCCGGGAATGTATTATTATGGGCTCCACTGAGAGTTATGGAAACCCAGGGTTTATATGCCAATATCATCTCTCGAATTCGTGCTTCTCTTTTATTAGCAGACTATTTCGGGTTGAAAAGAGTCACTTATGACTACCAGCAAGCTCCAAACGCTACGAGATTCTTCTCCAAAACCCAAACAATTGATTTTTCATCGGTTAAATGGGTTCTAGTCAATGCTTTAACAATAGATGGTGAATTTATGGAAATTCTTGCCAATAGATACTTGCGACCCTTGGGTTGTCAACAACCGGAAAATGCAATTATCCCCATGCTTACGCTAAGTGAATACGGGGGTATGGTTATCTCATTGCGAGATTGGATAGGCGGGAAAGTTAACCTTGGATTGGAAAATGTCACTGATGATGATACACCGCACGAGTTATCAGCAGTTTTAATAGACAAAGAAGCTCTTTCACGTAATGTTGTCGAGATCTTGGATACCAGCCCTTCAAGCTCTGATGAAATCTCGTCGGGAGCATTGAGAGTAGATGCCTTTGGTTACCCATTGCCAGATGCTACTTTGGCAGTGGTAAACCCAGAGCTGTCGACATTAGTTAACAAAGGTGAATTAGGGGAAATTTGGATAGATTCGCCTTGTTTATCTGGTGGGTTTTATGGTTTACGAAAAGAATCAAAGCTGATATTTCATGCGAAATGTAGAGGCGGGAATGGTGTGCTTGAAATGGACTTTTTGAGGACTGGTTTGTTGGGGTTTACCTTCAATGGTAAGGTTTATGTGTTGGGGTTGTACGAAGATCGAATTCGTCAAAGGATAAGTTGGATGGATCAGAAATTATATCATAAATTGAACAAAGATCTTTTAATAGGAACGGGATCACGATACCATTATTCTTCTCATCTATTGGCTACATTGGCAAGTGAAGTGCGTCAGGTGTATGATTGTACCATCTTTGATGTGTTCATTGGTAATGAATATTTACCTGTTGCCATTGTCGAAGCAGAAATTATAAGAAAAACGGTTGAGGATATTGCAAATGGAGATGCCGCGATTGCAAATAATAAGTCCACTAAAGGTGACCTGGATGGGATAACTCCTTCTGCTTCTGTTCCCTTGAATGAACCTGTTTTAAATTCAATTGCAACAAAATGTTTTGATACCCTATACCAAAAGCATTTCTTGAGACTTTACTGTGTTTTGGTGGTTGATTGTGATACATTACCCAAGATCATGCGAAGTGGAGGACGTGAGATTGCCAACATGTTGTGTAAAAAGAGATTCCTCGATGGTTCTCTACGAGCAGAATTTGTCAAGTTCTTTGTTCGAAAATCTATATCAATGATTCCACACGGGGAAGATGTAATAGGTGGTATATGGTCACCATATGTATCCGAATTGAGAAACAAGACTTTATCAAAGTTTCCAAATCAAATTTCAGCAATTGATTACAGAGAAAAATCCATTGACGAGAAAACTGGAGCACCATTGACGGACTTTAAATCCATCATTGATATTTTGAAATTTCGGGTAGCCAGTTCTGGTGACTCTATCGCGTTTCACAATATTGATACTAATGGAAAAACTAGTACCAAACCATTGACGTGGAAAAAGTTTGAAAATAGAGTGTATGCTGTTTGCCAATATTTCTTGGAGAAGTCTATTGTTACCCCTGGTCGACATGTGGTTTTAATGTATTCATTGTCAGAAGAATTCGTTATTGCTGTATATGCATGTCTCATATGTGGTATAATCCCAATTCCCATGTTACCTTTTGATTCTAATAGAATTGGGGAAGATTTTCCAGCATTTGTAGGTATACTTCGCGATTTTGATATAAGTGAAATATTCGTCAATGAAGAAGTGGAGAAATTTTTAAAGAATGGACCAGTTGCAGATGCTTTGAAGAGATTGTCTAACAAAAACACACGTGGTTTGAAGATTAAAAATACTACCAAGCTAACCAAAGTTTCAAGTATGGCCAGTTTAAATTCAAGGATCTTGAAGAGTCAAGCTGCCGTAAATTATAGAAATCCAAATACGATTGCATTGATTTGGCTTAACTTTACATCGGATCATTATAGGGTGGGGGCAACATTATCACATAAGGCAATTATAGGTATTTGTAAGGTATTCAAGGAAACATGTAATTTATCATCAAGATCATCGATTGTTGGTTGTGTACGTCATTCTTCTGGAATTGGTTTTATTCAAGCTGCCTTACTTGGTGTATTTTTGGGGACTACAACTTATCTTAGTTCTCCGGTTAATTATGCAGAAAATCCTTTGGCATTTTTCCTTTCATTAGCAAGATACAAAGTTAAAGATGTATTTGTGACCGAACAAATGTTAAAATACGCTGCGATTAAGTTTACCCCGAAGGGATTCAATTTGAGTAATCTTAAAAATATGATGATTAGTTCTGAAAATAGGGTCGAAATTGACTTTTTAAGAAAGATTGCCAAGGTCTTTCAACCTGCAAAACTTGGGGCTGCATCAATGTCTACGGTTTTCAATCATTATTATAATCCGATAATCTCTACTAGATCGTATGCTACGGTTGCACCAGTTGATTTATATTTGGACCCTGTTGCTTTGAGACAAGGTTATGTCTCAATGGTAAATCAAGCTGAAGTGCCTAATGCTTT
>JAXQKE010000273.1:0-28017 GCA_037042355.1 Candida sp. Y128-05E | reverse complement strand
TTATATACCCTTCAAAGTTTGAAATTATTAATTATTACGCTAGTTGCGGGACTTCTAGTTAACGTTCTGGCCTTACCAATTAATTGGATCGAGAAAAGAGCCATAGTTACCGTGGTTCAAACGGTTTATTCAGATGAACCAGCAACTGCTGTCGCTCCTGTTCAAACTCAGGCACTAGCTGCTGTCCAAACTCAAGCAGCCGTCACTGCTGCTGCTGCTGCTACCACTCCTGCTGCTGCTGCTACCACTCCTGCTGCTGTTGTTGCTACTCCAATTGCCGCTACTACTGCTGCCGCTGCAACCACCACTGATGGCGGAATAATGGGATTCTTCGCCAATTTATTAGGTGGGCTGAATAATAGCCCAACAACGGCTGTTGCTGTGGAAGCATCAACTCCAGTGGCAGCAACTACTAGTCCAGTAGCACCTCAAGTAGCCACTCAAGTAGCCACTCAAGCTGCAACTCAAGCTGCTGCTGCTACCCAAGCTGCTACCACTGCTGCATCTACTTCCGATACATCGACATCGAAAGGGTTATTTTCCACGCTTTTGGGTGGACTTGCTGGTTTATTTGGACTCGGTGGTAGCTCATCTTCATCGTCTTCGTCAAGTACTACCAGTGCTGGAACTTCTGGAACTGTTGGAACTGTTGGAACTGTTGGAACTGTTGGAACTGTTGGAACTGTTGGAACTGTTGGAACTGTTGGAACTAGTTCCACTTCTGAAACTGCTGGGGCTTCTATTGGTGTTTCCATTGGAGTTTCTGTGGGAACTTCATCTGTGGTTGCCACTAGTACAGATGGCGATATACCAGGATGGAACTCCATGACCGGGACACAGCAATCTAACGTCCCAACTTCGGGTTCTAGCGATGGATATAACTCCCAATATGCTGAAGGTTCATTGGGTATTACTTATTCGCCATACGAAAAATCAGGATCATGTAAATCGGCGTCGGAAGTTGCTGCTGATATTGAGAGATTAAGCGGCTACTCGATTATTAGATTATATGCCACCGACTGTAGTGGTATTGAAAATGTGTTGGCATCAATGACATCATCGCAACAATTATTCTTGGGAGTGTGGAACTTGGATAAGGCATCGGTAGAAGGAGGTTTGACCGATATCCAAAATGCAGTTGATACTTCATCTCGTGGGTGGAGTGCTGTGCATACAATTGCCATTGGTAATGAGAGAGTCAATGAAGGTGAAGCTACTGTGGGTACCATCCAGAGTGCATTAAGCACTGCTAGAAATTGGTTACGGTCGAATGCTCCTGATTATGATGGATACGTTGTTTCTGTCGACACTTTAGTTGCTGTCAAATCGAACCCTGGTTTATGTACTGCCAGTGATTATCTTGCCGTTAATTGTCATCCTTACTGGGATGGTACTGTGGCACCCGAGGATTCAGGAGCATGGTTAGAAGAACAGATTGCCAGTTTACAAGCTGTATGTGGTACATCCAAACAGATTTTGATTACAGAAACCGGATGGCCCACTGATGGTCAATCGTATGGAAGCTGTGTACCATCTAAGGAAAATCAAGCATTGGCACTTCAAAGTATTGTTTCTACTTTAGGTAGCCAAGTGTTTGCCTTCACCATGTATAATGATTACTGGAAGAGTGGGGGAAGTTATGGTGTCGAACAATACTGGGGTGTATTTGGTGATCCAGATGCCTAAACCAAATGACCATGTACAAATATCCAATAAAAAATTGTCTTTTAATCGCTATTTTTTTTTTTAATTTAATTCTAATACCATTGTCTAAGTAGCTTAACATACCTGGAGTATGTTTATATATACAGTTATATACCAAATAAAATGATAAACAATAAAATAGATCTAATATAATATAATATAATATAATATAATAGTTAAACATGAATAGAAACTACTTCATGGATTTTTATGGATTTATCTATTTACTCAATTGACTTACATCTGATAAGTATAAGAAATGAGATATATCTTAAATAAATTAAATAAAATTTAACTTGATAATAATTATAATAGTATTATTTCTTTGTATTATTTTATTTTATACAATCATCTCCTAAGAGATGATTGTAGTAACCACTACAGCATGTTAAACATGAACCAGTATTAAAACATCAGCTTCTTTATTAGCAGCCATTTTAAATTCTTAGTTTTTGTGCAGGACACGCATTTTTCAATTTTGAATGGGAAAACAAAATATCAATACAACCAGATTTTAACAGTAGATAATAAACACCACACACGTTGAAATCATGTCTGAAAGAGATAAAAAGAAGTTGGTTAATAGACTACAACCTCTTTTTGATAAGATCTATACTATTAAGGATCCTCAAGGTGTAAGGCTTTCTGATACCTTCCATACATTGCCTCTTCGTACTGGTACTGATTATTATAAAGTGGTTTTACATCCTTTAAGTTTACATGCCGTGGGTAGAAAGATCAAGAAACATGAATATGAAAGAGCTCAACAGTTTGTTGATGACTTGGCCTTAATTTCTTGGAATGCTCGTTTATATAATATACGCGATTCTCAAGTGTATGTGCATGCGATAATATTGAAACAATTCATCACTGATGTGGTTATACATAAGTTAAAACATGATAAGGTGGTACCTGGACATAAAGATATTATATATCCTCACTTAGGTGCATTGCCCGATGAAAAGGATGATATAAATGTTGATGGAGTTAATTTTGATGATCCCTATGTGGAGCCTGTGGCTACGCCAGATTATACTCCGTATAAACCAACATATCCTACGGATATGCCTGTTTATAACCCTAGTCCCATTTCCAGGTCTCCCGCTCCATATAAAAAAGGTGTCGAATCCGGTATTAGAAGAGGTAGACCTCCAATCATAGATAGACCTTTTGAAACTAGGATTAAGTTCATCTTGAAAGGGTTTAAAAAATTAAGAGATCCAAATAATGATAATAGACCTTTAACACTTCATTTTGATAGAGTGCCCGATTCGAAATATTATCCCGATTATTATTCAACAATCTCCAATCCAATCAGTTTGAATGAAATTAAAGTTAAAGTGAGGACGAGAAAATATACGAATGTCGATCAGTTTATTAGTGATTTAACACTCATGTTTAATAACGCCAGGGACTACTTTGAGAGGAATCCATACTCAGAAGAGTATAATGATTACCAGAATTTTAGTAGAGAAGCTAATTTGATTATCCAGCAGGAAATCAGCAGACCCGAACATGAATTGTTGGTTTCGTCGACTTCGGGTAATGACGGGATTGTTCGTTATCCATTGGATACACTCGAAGTCAATGGGTACACTTATAAGATTGGTGATTGGGTGTTGATACAAAATCCTAATGATCCTGAAAAACCAATTGTGGGGCAAGTCTTCCGGTTATGGTCTACCGACGATGGGAACAAGTATACCAATATCTGCTGGTACTACCGCCCTGAACAAACGTGCCATAAACATGATAGGTTATTCTTTATGAATGAAGTGTGCAAAACTGGTCAATACCGTGATCACTTGGTCAATGAGATTGTCGGTCCTTGTTATGTCGTGTTTTTGACGAGATACCAAAAGGGTGATTTGCCCGATGGGGTTATCCCCGATGGTGCTCCTTGGTTTATTTGTGAATTTAGGTATAATGAAAGCACCCATGTGTTCAATAGAATCAGGACCTGGAAAGCGTGTTTGCCTGATGAAGTCAGGGATAATTATGAACATCCTTTGATACCGTTACACGAACCAAGAAAATTGATTAAATATGAATCGCCAATCAGAGGATTGTTGCAACAAGACGCTTACGAAGGTATGCCCATTCCAGAACCACAACAAGGGAATTTCCAAAATACACCTCCTTTAGTTGGGTCCGTTTACCTCTCCCCACCTAAACCCGATGACGATTTGGGACAATACATATCATCTCCTTACGTGACAATCATGCCGGAACATAAAGATGTTGCCAGTGGTAGATCTGCTTACCTTTTCACACCAATTTCACAATTGAAAGGTGGCGGTGGAGCATCAACAGCTATGTATACTTCCCATTATTCCGCACCTATGCAATTAACTGGTAGTGCAATGCATGATGGGTTGGTGCCGCCAGTTAGTACCTATCAAGATACTAGTTATCTCCCCGGAGGTTACAAATCTTTGCAAGCACAAATGCAAGAAAATCAAACTGAACGTTTCACAGACCCGCTGTATCAACCGTACGCCCAAGTACAAGCTCCACAAGATTCTGTTTACAGAAAACCAACCACCACTCCTCATCAAACTGGAAATTCACAATATTCAAGCATGGTACCTGGAGGTGTTTTGTCTTATACATTAGCTGACCATTCAAACCTAGCCCTGGTCAGTCATCACTTGAATAAGAAACGGAAAATGGTCGACGGGAAAATCGAACAGGATATTGTCTTTTACCGATCACCTCCAATTGCTCAAAATTCCAGCAAAATCATCACTGAAAATGGAACCAATTTTGGTCATTCTGCTAAATATTTAGCCTGGAAATTAGACCAAGCTGAAGCATCCACTTAGGATGGTTGTATTATCGTTTAGGAATGTATGTATTATAATAAAACAGTTTATACTATGGTAAATTAGAACCAGCCGCACTTTGTAGACATTAAATGGAAAAATACATTTCTTACAGCCACTATGAGCAAACATCTAGCTGAGTTTCAGGAACACTTGTTGAAATCAAAGAAGATAGTAGCTTTGGTTGGTGCTGGGCTATCTGTCACATCTGGTTTACCAACTTTCAGGGGCTCACAAGGTTTATGGAAGAATTACAATCAAATCGATCTAGCTACACCAGATGCGTTTTACGTTGACCCAGGGTTGGTATGGCAGTTTTACTCGTGGAGGAGATACGGAGCATTGAAAGCTAATCCTAATAGAGGACATCTCGCGTTGTCCAAGTTATCTCAGATGAGTAAGAATTGTAAAACTAATGATGATGAAATTGAAAAATTGGATATAGAGTATGCTACGATTACTCAAAACGTCGATGCATTACTGACACGAAGTGGTCACTGTAAACTGAATCTATTTGAAATGCATGGTAGTTTATTTGATTTAAAATGTACAAGTTTTGTCTGTAATTATGTTGATCGTAATAACTTCAAACACCCATTGACTCCAGCATTGAAAGACTCCGAATATGAATACGATTTGAAATCTCGTAAACGAAAGAATGAAATTCAAGATGAAGATGTAACACTTTCACCCCAATTCACTCCAGTTAAAGAAATTCCGGAGGAAGAGCTACCCCAATGTCCAGTCTGTAAGGATGGCTCCTTGCTAAGACCAGGCGTTGTCTGGTTTGGTGAGTCCTTACCATTGCGTATTATTGATCAAATCGATAATTATATCGAACTGGATGCACCCGTCGATTTGATCCTCGTCATAGGAACCAGTGGAACTGTTTATCCCGCCAATAGTTACGTCGATCGTATAAAATTAAAGGGAGGGAAAGTTGCTGTTTTTAACACCGATATCGAACCCGAGGTATTGAATGGAAAAATAGAAAGTACATGGGGATTTCAAGGCGATGCTGCTGAATTATTACCCATGGCTCTAAAACCTTTAATAGGGGAAATATAAAAATGGATCAAAAACTTTTCAAATATCAAAGAATGGATGAGATGAAGCGCTTATACTCGAATACTAGTTTACAGCAGTTTTCATTGTGATTGGTCAAAATTTAATCAATGATAATCAATATTGTTTGCATTATACTTCAGATAATATTATTATCTTGATTAGTTGATATTTGTCATGGGTTTATCAGCGTCAAATACTCATTGGATAATCAGCTTCATTGGGTTCCAATTCAAACAATCTAGTTTAATGTTGGTCTGGGACCATATTTTATAGAAACGGTCCGAGTATTTCCCGCATATTGTTTTAAAACATTACGCATATAGTAGCCATGTATGTCGGCACTTATAATCTCCACAACCGAACAATCCAAGTAATTGCAAAAGAAAATTGTTACAGATATAAATGAATTGTTTAATTGATGCTAAACAGGTGCTAATATTGAAAACCATTGTTCGAGAAAGTAATTTTTTGGGCTAGATCGATGCATCAAGTTAAAGGAGAATTGGATGGCAATATAGATCTTTTAATGAACAACAAACTTACAGATAACTATTTTTTAAAGGGATTTCCTCGAACAGGTTATGTGTCATTTTGTTACATTGATGTGTAAGGATTTGACTGTCATTATTAATAATGATTTGCATCAAACAACTCGAGGGGTCTGTGGGGGTTCTGTCAAAAAAATACATTATATTATACTTGGCCAAAATAAGTTAAATTCCTAATTCGTCGAGACCAAATTGCATAAAATTCACAATGAGGTTGATTGAATGTGAGAATTTTTCACCACTGAGTCAAAATTTGAATAGGTTGAACAATTGAAGTAGTCGTATCGCTATGGAATTTTGAATCCTGACTACATCATACTATAATGAGAAATAAAGTTTCCAACATGTAATCGCAAGCCCCATAGAATTTCTTCGATGATGCATAATGAATCCTTGGGTGGGTGATAAAATTCCTGGTATAGGACATATATTTACTACCGAAGGTATTTTTGCAAGCAGACTTTAAACAAAATGAAATGCAATTACCATCATAAGTTTACGGTTGATGTATTGAAAAGTACAATAATATCCCTGGTAACAAAGACGAAAGTTTCGCGAAGTTTTATCATGAGCTAACTAACACTAAGGTTTATGCATAACTTATGCAAAGCATCTGACCTGTGGGTCAGATTAAAATTAGAGTTGTTGATTGGGGAGTAAGTGAATATTTGTCAAGTTCGGCGATATCGATTATTTGCAATGCAACAGAGGATCTAAGCTAAGATTGACGATGATCTACGTTCTCATCGTAACCTTATTTACGTGACGTCTTTTATAGTTATTTTCCCTCGATGATCAGACATAAAGTTTATTCTACTTCCATTGGTACGGTGTTGTGACTGCAACTTGTAGTGAGCACAAATGTGTCAAGGTATTATCTTTAATTTTTCTCAACAATAAGTATCATGGTGGTGATAAATTGAAGTAAGCAAGCTTTATATTTAAAATTAACTCTATATCATGATCATAAATATGTATATATACAATTAACTCAAAAAGTATAATTACACAAGAGATTGGAATATTTTTAAACCATGTAACCCTTAATGACCCCTTTGCATAATTGTCAGGAAAACTATACAGAACTAGCGTTAAAAAAACTGGGGTAAAGCAGTAATAGCATTCTACATTAAATGAATAGCATTCTGGTTTATTACTTAAAATGAATCATCTAGAATCAAGACCAACTTTTAAACCTTGGTTTGTAGAAAGGATTACCCATTTGAACTTTTTGACCGCCAATATTATCTATATTAATTATCGTAACTTTAGGTTTTACATAGTTTTGATGGGCATTTGCATTAATAGACTTTCGTTTGATTTGCAACGATTTTCGATTCAATTTTTGATTATTGAATACAAATAACGATTGTGATTTAGATTTTATCACCAATGATTTGGGTCTATTTGTAGGTAGTTTTGGTGTAACTTTAGGGGAATTTCTCATGGAATTTTCAGGAGATATTTTTGACACTGACGGAACAGTATTATCTAGATCTGTAGTAGTGTTTTTAATAGCTTTGTTGAAAGTATCATTCATATTCTTGATTGTGCAAGAATCGAAATCCGTTAAACTACTATATGTTGATTTAGGAGATAACGAATTATCTGGTGTATGATGGATGAAAGCTGAATTTAAGGATTGTTGTAAATTGTAGTTATTTATGGTAAGGTAATTATTGTCCTTGTTATTTATGTTAATACATTTTGGTGAAACTGACTTTTCAAATGACGAAGCTACTGGGACATTCGATTTTGGTGACACGGATGATAAATTATCAAATTGATAATGTGATAGTTCTAAATTCTGAGGTTGTTCTTGGAAGGGTAATGATAAGTCTGGTATATTAATAGGTTGTGTATTCGAGTGATAATTATAATCATAATTATAATTGTCCACATCAAATTTAGTTAAATCATCATAATGATTCTCAAAATCAAATGATTTTGAAAACCCTAAAAACGAACTGGCAGTCTTGTGTGATTCTATAGTTGTTGGTGTATCCCGTCGATTTGTCCGAGCATCTTCTGTGAAATTATGTTCTGGTATTGGTGATTTTATTGTATACTCCATATCAAAAGCAGCAAAATCTATATCATTCATTGCCAACTCCAGGGCCAACTCCATTTCTGGCATTTCCAACAATTTTAAATGGTCTATTCTATCCACCACGGCATCCTGGTTGATGTTCTCGTACGTTGGTGATCTCAACGACATCCTCTATAAGCCCTGGTAAAAATTACCCGATTCTTGTCTCGATATTGGTTGGTATATATAGTGCTAATGGTTCCACTGTGGGATCATGCAGACGTTGCAACAATAATAATTTATTTTTTACACGATTCAAAAAATAAATGCATGTTAACTTTTACATTGAAAATAAAAGTGGAGAAGGACGTGTTACATTTCACAAAGGATTGATACAATAAAGATTGAGATGAGTGGTGGTGGTTGTGGTTGTGGTGGGGGATATTTCCGCAGCTGGAACTTGGTTTTTCGATCCGAGTTCCTCTTACTCATTCCCAAGTGAAATAAATGATTAGTGCCTAGAATTAGTTGTATTTCGATCTCCACAAGTAAAGTGGGGAGATACACGTTGCATTTCCGGAAATGCTATATTAAGACAAACGTTGGTAGGCTGAGAGATAGGGTCTTTTGCGAGTTTTGTGTCTGACGTTATCTAGGATTATTTTTATTCTAGGATATTTTATTGTTGGAATATTTTGTAAACATCTGGCGGTAAAATTTAGGGAAGCGTAGATCGCCAGATTTGCTGGTGATTAGCTTGGCCAAGGGGTACATATACCCGCGTCTAAGGTTTCAAGTCTGTATTCACTGGTTGACTATAATAATCTAGTCATCCTATAGTTCATAGCCGTAAATCCGCTTTCCAACAAAGCCTGCTTCTAGAACCATACCCTTCGTTACATTATTGAATCGACCCGGATACAATTTTTACATCGAAGAAATTTTTGATTGTCTTTCGATATTTGATTGTCTTTGATATTTAACTTAACTTGGATAAAACTGATGAAAACGTCATTCTAAAGATAAACGTCATAATAAGATAATATGTATGACATAAGTTGCTAGATACAATATAAGAAATGTTGCATCTATATTCTATTTTTCACAACATTGATTTCAATCTCATTCGATATTTATTACTCTTATCTTTGTTTCTTTTTATTGTTACATGTTTCCTTTCGATTGTTCTCTACTGTCGCTAATAATGATGATTCAAAACAACGGGTACTGGTATCTCGAATCTTTTGATGTTCCATTGTTGCCAGCCATAGTCACATCTTTTGATTTCCAGTAACAACATGACTCAATCTATGGTTATCTTATTTATTCATGCTCTATCATTTCCACGTGTTGAACCTTTATTCTATTGTTCAGGTCATATCACCAATAGAAACATCGCAACAGTTACAGATACTACACTTCGGATAATTGTTACATTCTTTCTCTCTTTCACTTTTCCGTCGAGAGTTTACGATTTGGTAAATAATGGTTAGAAGTCTTTAGTTTATTTTTTCTCGTTATTTGGCGTGTAACTTTAACCGAATCTTAAGATCTTATTATTTTACTAGGATCTATTGCCACATTAAACGTCGTCATTCACTCCTAAGATAACTCTATCCATCCAGTTGGAACTCTGACGATATAAAAATCAACGAATATTCCTGTCTTAGTACAACTTCCTAACCTGGCCAAATTTTAATAATGCTCGCTGTAAGAAACAATGTCAACAATCTGTAGTAGATTCAGAAAACATTTGTTATCGAACAATTTAGTGATTCTCTAGATTTACAGCACAGCGAGGCACAAAGGCGAACAATTGATTTCTTTTTATGCACAATTGTAAGCATTCTCAGTGAACCGACTATCCTATCCGAAAGAATGGAGCGTAATGTTCGATTTGATGTTACAATGAGATTATTTCTTTTTAGGATAACAGGAAATATGCCCTAGATGGTTACATCTGCATCCAATCTAGTAAACCAGCAACATTTACTCTTTACTCGTCAGGTTACTGTTTCAAGGAGCACATTGTTGTCCTTGTTGTGAACTCAATCTGTCAGCAGGTACATTAAATGTGACGATCCTTCTAATAACCCCTGAGCCAAGAGGTCATACTTGATTGTCACCAGCTGTAACTATCGTGGGATGTGTTCTTTGAAGAATTAATTTATACCGAAGTAAAAATTGCCATTTTTGATTCATTGATTGATGCATCTGATTCTTAAAACTCAATGAATGAGACGCGTTCATGCAACTGATTTTATTTCCCAATCAGTTTCGCCTCTGTCTTGTATTCTGAACCCTTTCATCAAAGTTACTAATTTATGCCGTTGGAATGTCAAAAAAACGTATTCCAAAAGAGTTTGTAATACGTATTTCTAATTTGTAATATGAGTTCATAATTTAGTAAAGTTCTTTACGGAGTCTTATAACTCATGATCGGCAAACTAAGAAAAATCATGCATCAATAGTTTCTTGTTTTGAAGGTTGATAGTTGAAAATGTGGTTGCGAAAATAAATTATTAATAAAATGTATGGCTTTGTGGTTTGTAAATGGACACTACTGATAGGGAGGTTGGCGACAATGATCTCTTGTCTGCTGAATCTACCAATCGTGTTATTTGAAAAAGAAACCTTGAATTTCGGTGGTGAATTTGATTTGATAAAATTCGATTTCAGTCCCGAGTTTATAAAAGACCCTTAGTATTACAAGTCATTCTTACAGTTTAGTTGGTAATACACCACTATGGAACTTCTCCTAGCGCCAGGCGGTTTTTAAAGTACAAATCAAATGAGATGTATTAGATATGTAATGTTAGCGAGTTATACCCTATCTAAATGTGAAGCTTAGGAGTGATGCAATAGTAGTCTCCAATATAAACTCGATATGAATTCACTGGAAAAGGTCAGAAGAAAGAATTAGACGATTCAAATCGCTACCAAAATAGTTTAGCATATATTTAATGCTTGATCAAATCAACCTAGAATTCAATTGTTTCTAAGAAAAACGTGAAATTCAGGCTATGTTGGAGGGTCGATATATGTTCTTGGGTATTAACACAAGATTTGGATGTACATTTCTCAAATAATTGGATATCACTTTAGATCTTGCTATCATACTTTTATGGGATAAAACATGCGAACTACAATATCCCTGGGGGTATTACCAATATATGTGGCAACAGTACTTCCATCACATTCTGTTTCTTCCAACTCTCGTTTGACCATCCATTGACGAATTACTAATAAGAATAAAAATGCGGCAAAATAAGTACTACCGGCAAATATTTGGGTATAAATATACGGTCTACTCAAAGAGTTATCGACGACTTCCAAGGCTATTACTTCAGCAAATAAAGTACAAAGACCCGAACAGATATTCAATCCCGACCAAGCTGCCGGAAGTTTTGTCGCATCTCGCAAAATGTTATGAGCTAGAGATTGTCCCATTGTTGGCGTGACGCCTACTAATAAACCTGCCAACATGGCAAACCCCATTAGAGTAGGGTAAGTGTGGGCGTTAATCCAGAATGCAAATATCAAAATGACAATTAGTAGGTTGATGATGGTAGCAGCATTGTAGCGGCCAAATCGGTCACCGAGGAACCCCATAAACGGTCTTCCGACCGTCTGTCCCACATTTAATAGGAGAGTAACGTAAGTCCCCTGATTTGAATTGAGGCCAATACTTTTTGCATAAGGAGCGAGAGTGAACAATAATAACATATAGGCCATGTAGGTCAAACCAAACCACAAAGCCAATAGCGCCAACGGATAAAGTTTGAAGATTTTCAAATTGAATTGACGATGGAAATTACGTTTTAAACCATATTTGACGGTTCTATTGGGGACGAAAATGAACACAGAAGCCCCCAACACAACAAATCCTAGGATACCCATGGTTCTTAGTGCCCAGTGAACATTTCCTGTCTGTTGAATCAATGCGTTTACGTACAACACGGCGATAATACCCCCTAACCCGGCACCAGCAGTGATACAACCCATTGATAAACTTAACCATTTTTCGAAATAAGTCGGTAATACCAAAGTAATAGTTAAAAAAACGAGCGCGATAGCAATACCGGGCATAACCCCTTGACAGATATATAATTGCCAAATTTCAGTAGTGAAACTGGCCAAAATATAACCCGAGGTATGGATAACCATCCCCATTAAAATCAACCATCTACTACCTATTAAATCACTTAACAAACTTACAAAAGGACTTAGTATTTGTCCCAAACAGAAAGCTATACCGGCAATGAACGCATAGTCGCGACTGGAAGCGCCGGGGTAGATTTGATTATTTAGGTAGTAAGTTAAAAATACCCCGTAACCCCCAAAAGCACCAAAAGTGACTGATATAGATAACATACCTAGGACAGCCACTATCCAAGCTCTACTTCCATCTTTAGGATATTTATCTTCTCCCACCTCTAGGGGAACAATAGCTGTATCCTCCAAATCGTTTTTATTATTTAGATCCTTTTCAGTCAAATCATCCATATCCATGACATCTATTATAAATTATCAATTATTGAATCATAAATAAAAGCAAGATCAATAGTTTAAATAGAGTTTAAGCTCGAGATTAGTCATCTTAAAAATATTATGGGTCCTTGCATCGAATTCCTCACCGCCGTTTGTTGGTAGGTTGAAAGGAAGTTGGGGTCAATGGGTTATGGATATACCTTTATCTCGGCCACTTCCTTTATATGAGTCATCTTATTCATCGACTCCTTCATATTTGTCTTCTTTTACTCTAACTGTCTAGTGGTAATTCATTCCCCATTAGGTAAGTTATGTGTTGAAGCCGTTTTACCCCATCATAATAACCATGGATAATAATAATGTCGTTTATGCGCTACCATTAACGACATTGGAATTTGACTCTACCATAAACGACATTAGTATAGGATTCTATGGTATCATGGATGGATAACAAAAAGTCTATAGATGTAGAAGTGATCCAATTTAATATTCGGTTCATGGGTTTATACTTATATATATTATGTATATATATTTAATAAGGCTTGGGGAGGGTATACCACAAAACTAACCTTGTTTTAATCACTTCTCGGTGAAATGGAAAATTGGGTGATTTCGCCGTTTATGCTAGGGATTGTATCTGTAGTATCTAAGCTGTATTCCAAGTTGAACGCAACCCATTAGTAGATCTAGTGTACCATATGGTGCCAGCCCAATCGCTTCTCATGGCATGTTTGATCTCGTTGTATCTCATCTCTGTCACGATTGTTCTTGTTGTACTATTTCATCTCGGTGATTGATTCAATAATTACACCATTTATTCTAAGGGGATAAAAACTATTATCGTAAACCATCTCAAGTTTGTTAGTTAATATTGTTAATCCTCGGGATGTAAATTTTCGTTCATTCCATGCGATGTTGATGATAAAGATTAATCAACACTTCCAAAATTTAGATCAGTATACACCCAATCACTCAAAATTATCCAAATTCCCATCCTCGAGCAATTCACGATCAACTCTATCCTGGGTGACTCTGGCTAGTTTACCTGACGGCAAAGGGGGCAATCCCAACTCTATATTAGCATCCAACAAAATCTGGTTGATGATATACTGTTTCCTCTTCAAATTGATTGCCTTGGATAATTCAGTTGTGACAATTTTATTGATTTTCAAACTGGTGGATAGTTTAGCATGAAGTTTCTGTAAATCGTCATCACTATCTTCATCCTGATAATAATTCTTGAGATTTTGCGATTGGTGGGCCAACTGCAGCAACACCGAATTCGAGTCTGCCTGACCAATCATATTACCATTATCATTGGCATAATTTTCAAAATCGTCATCGGAATCATCATTTTTCTTTTTAGAAACGCCATTTTTTTGACCCTTGACAAAACTCTGCTGATTTTTTATAATCGTCTTGTATGAATTATTCATATCAAACGGGGGTATTAAAGAAATATCAGCGTTACTATTAAGATATTTCTTATACCTATAATTAGCCACTTTATACTGATTTAAATTGAATTTCAAATTGTATAATTTCTCCATATCGAGTTTATTGTCGGTACCTTCATTTAAAGTGTTTATAAACTCGTTAGTAAACCACCATGGTGTACGATATTTATATGTTTGATCTACAAAAGAAGGTTGTAAATCTTCATTAATAGAAACCAAATCATGAGCAACATTTACATGTTGCAATAATAAATCAACATCACCAAACTCTTGATCACATTCAGGAATAGGACAAAAGAAATCTTCACTTGAATGGCTTTTACAATGAGCTAATAATTCAAATTTCGACTTCTGTTCCACACCGTACTTGTCACAACCTCTCCAGTGACAACTGTTGTTAGTATCCACGTGTTGATTGACATGGTCAATCAATCCTGATATATTAGCTGAATTTGCATTACAATCATCCCAATTACACTTAAAAGTGGATTCTGGTTGTGGATTTTCTTGATTTGTGTTTGTATTCTCTTCTGAGTAACCCTGATCCTCTATAGACATGATTGAGATTGATTATATGTTCTTTTGAAGATTATTGTATAGTGTTGATGAAATTTCCCTCTGTTGGTTGAAATAAATTTTCAATCGCACTATAAAGATTATGTTTAAGAATTGCAAAACAAAGAAGAATTTATAAAACAGATAGACAGTTAGATATTGGAACTGCTTTTATATTAACATTCATTATCAATTATATAGATTTATATAGATAATTACAATGTTGGAGAATTTCTTTGAATTTATTCTCATCTTTTTTACATCTAATCAATTATAATTTTATTAAGTGTTTTATTTAATTAAGGTAAATATACAATACAAGGGCTACTCTAAATGAATTCATCTAATCTTGCAGCAGGGTTGGTTTCAATGAAATCTAACGAGACTTTGTGTCCTAAAAGTTCTCTAATGTTGGAGACACCATATTTAATCATGGTTGGTCTTTCCAATGATAAACCCCAACCTAATACTCTCAAGTTCTTAGGTAATCCCATAGATTCCAACATTTCAGGTCTAAACATACCTGAGTTACCAATTTCAACCCATTTGCCTAACCCTTTATGGTAAGCAAAGATTTCAAGAGAAGGTTCAGTATATGGATTGTAGGCTGCTTTGAAACGTAATCCATCAACACCCATCTTACCAAAGAAATCTTCCATGAATCCGATTAAATCACCCAAAGTGATATCGTACCCGGCGATAACCCCTTCAACTTGATGGAATTCGGCTAAATGGGTAGCATCAACAGCTTCGTTTCTGAAAACACGGTCGATGGAAAATAATCTGGTTGGTTTAGGATCTTTGGCTAATTCATGCAACATACGGGCGGAAATGGCAGTGGTATGTGTTCTCAAAACCATTCTCAAGGATTCTTCTTCTTTCCATGGGTATCTGTAACCGATGGACCCGTATTTCCCGTCTTGATGCACGGCTTTGGTGTTGTTCCAGTAAGTTTCGTCTTCTGGTTTTTTGGCTACCAAAGGATCCTTCAAGTAGAAAGTATCTTGTAAATCTCTAGCAGGATGTTGTTGAGGAACGTAAAGAGCATCGAAGTTCCAGAACCCGGTTTCAACGTATTGATTAGAAGGCATTTCGGTGAACCCCATGGAGAAGAAAATCTGTCTGAATTCTTCCCTGACTTTATTCAATGGGTGCAAAGCACCAGATTGAGGGAAGACCCCTTCGGAGTTGAAGTTATAGTTTTTGAATTTGGCATCTTTCCAAGAACCATTGGTGATCATGTCACTGGTGATATCGGTTTGGTATTCGATAATTTCCAATCCGAAATTCTTGGCTTTAGTAATTTCGAAATTAGAGATCTTGGTCAAGGTGATTAATTTTCTCTTTTTCAATTCAGTT
Source organism: Candida sp. Y128-05E (assembly GCA_037042355.1). Lineage (NCBI taxonomy): Eukaryota > Fungi > Ascomycota > Pichiomycetes > Serinales > Debaryomycetaceae > Candida > Candida sp. Y128-05E. Next base: position 11,981 of record JAXQKE010000273.1, on the reverse strand, counting down.
AATTGTTTTTTATCGGCTAATTTACCAGTCTTGTTAATTTGAACTAAATCTTCCAACACAGAATCTTGAGGTAATTTGTCAACTTGAGGTACTAACTTGTCACCATCTTTAGTCAACCATTTGTTCTTGAAAGCTTTACCTTGACCAACCAAACCAATTGGACCTAATTTAGTTTTCAATTCCGAGATGGTCAATCCATCCAAAGCCTTTAAAACCTCATCAACAACTTGCACTTCAGGAGTGAAACCAGATTTTATATAAGATTGAGCTTCTTCAGTCAATAACCATTGGTCTTCTTCTTGTTTTTTGAAAAGAATCATTTCTTTGGCCCATAAAGATTTCAAGTTATTTTCCATAGTGACAGTATCCACCCCTTTGAATTCGTCATATTTCAAAGTATTGTCAATGGACCCATGAGTGTCCACTGCTTTCAATATCTGCAACTGCAAATCCGACATTGTATCTTGTTATCTAATAGTATCCTAATACTTATGAATCACCAATCCATCAAAAATTTTTCAGTGCGTGCAAAATCGACAATTTTTGCAACCAAATTGAAAACAGGTTTTTAAAAGGAGGTAGAAGGGGTGGAAGAAGAGGAGAGAGTGTGGGATGTTAAGGGTGATAGTTACTAGGAGTAGTTTACTAGAAGAAAGAAAAAAAAATGAAAAAAAAATGTAAAATTGATAAACTTTATTTACCACAATTGATGTAGTAGATGGGGGTTGAAATAACCATGGCAATGACAGTGTATCTACTACTCAATTAAATCAAGTAATATTACACTTATTTGTGATATGAAATGTATACTTGGATATTATACATATATTTATGAGAATTGTTAAAATATTGTAGTTGAACCCTATCAAAACCATACTCAGTCACTTAAATAGCCACTGAGTTTAGTTATACATCAGCTACTGATTGAATAGTCTTTAGTCTCGAGTAAATATAAATGGTAATTTCATATTCACCTTAGGAACATTAAATAACCAAATAAAACTGGTATGATATACAACTTAAATCACACTAAATTGCATTATATTAGGCAATATTTAGTATATCCATTTACGAGTATTGAATCTGGATCTAGAATCAACAACTTTGGCAAAGTAGCAATGTTATTTACAAACAGTAATGTGGCATTCTTGGTACAATGATATCTAAACCATCAATTCATTGATAAACTTACAATCAAAACTATCATTGTGGTCCAATTGCAAATCGAGGTAAAATAACACCAAAAGTATCATCCATAATCTACATGAATGGAAATACCAATCTATTGTATCTATTGTCATGCCAATTTAAAGATAGCAAATTGGAATTCATCACTAGCAAGCAAGCAAAGTAAAAGTCTACAATTAACAGCCTATACTATTAATAGTTTATCTACAACTGTTGTTTGGTACTACAATGCCAAGTTACATTAAGTGATCACTTATCAAAAAAACCTTGTCTCAGCCTCATTCTAACTGACACACATACTACCATCAATACGGGAATTCCGCACTGCATAGAAACATTTTCCTCGTGTAGACATCTTCCTTAAAAATAAATTTACAGTTGCTATTGAAGATGATGACAGGATGCATACAGCCCATAATTTCATAAGCAGTATAAATAGTAAGGATAATTTACCAATTATGTAGTTAATTTACATTTAATTTAATCAACAAACAATTTACAAACAATCACAATGGCTTTCACCTGTTCAGATATAATCAAAATCATCATTGCTATCATATTACCCCCATTGGGAGTATTTATGGAAGTAGGTTGCAATGGTACCTTCTTCTTGAATATCTTGTTGACCATTTTAGGTTATATTCCTGGTATTATTCATGCCTTGTATATTATATTGAAGTACTAGACCTCCACAAAGAGTCGTTAACATGACTAAGTTACAGACAGAGTCTGTAACTAATTACATAGGTTAATAAATGAATTGATTTCTCAATTGTAGTTTGGATGTAGGTTGGTTCTTTAATCTTTGATTAAATTTCATTTCGTTGGCTCCATACATTTATTAGGTTGATCCTTCGTAAATAGTTGGCTTCAATGGAAAGGCTGGATGATATTTTTGTTTGGTGGCATGGTCAAAAATTAATTGCTCGTTTGCTTCTCTTGATTTACCTCGCTTCACTTGGTTTGCTTCGCTTGACTTGACTTGCATGGCTTGACGTGGTATGACTTGATTTAACTTGCTTACATTACGATTGCTAATTATTGTGCGATGCGATTATCCTCAATCGGGTCTGGTTTGGACATTAGTATATTGGGTTAATTTGTTAGGGAGCCTGGGCTGATGTAGTAGATAGAAAGGCAGTACTACCATTCTATGGCTAGGCTATATCTATGTTAACTTGATGTTAGCCAATTAATTTTTTTTATAGATTATATTGTATTATTAGTAATTCTAATAATTTTATATTAAAGATAAGAAAGATAGCAATCTGATAGAGAGTTTTGTTAATATTAATTAATTGATAAGATGGTACCTAACTTCAATGCTAATTAATACGATAATACCTAGATTTAAAACTAAGTCAATAAAGTACATTTCAAATTATTTCTATTAGACATTTTAAGCTTATCTACAGCTTATTTTATGGATCTCAACGTATTGTATGTCCCGTTTTTCTCTTTATTTTCTCCTTGTCCTAGTTATTATGCTCAACCCACTGGTTTTTCATCACTTTTCAAATTGCGCATGGCAGACTCGAACCGGTAAACTTTGGTTTCTTTATATTTTGGTTAATATCGACGAAATTTGGGGAAATAGGAAGTATTGGTCAATGGTATTAGGTATTTGGTTCCCCATGATCTTTTTCAAGCTATGTTTCCCATCTTTTTCACTTTTTCTTGTTTTTTTGAATATTCTCAAATGTGGTAAATATTTACAACTAATGGAGTTTTTGGAGTATTGGTAAAAATGACAAGAATAGAGTGGAAAAGAGAGAATGAGATTTTTAGACAAGGAATGTTCCCATATAAGTGTTTCATGCAAACAGATGGAATTATTTAATCAAGTTTGACGAAATTGGACCTTTTAGAACTTTATACATATGATATTGAAACAATCAAACGAAACTTGTAACAGTTCCTATACTGTATAAGACTGGTATCATATATGTGTATGTATACCATGCTCAGTATAGTCTTTTAAGCAATATAGTGAGATGATTTTATAACCTGATTTAAGTCATAGAAAATAAGTAGGATCTATATATACATACATATTTCTTACGGTAGTCACGATTTGAGTAGAGACCATATGCCCCATCTATTCAATATCACTATCACCATGTTTCCCCATACTTTGCTTCTCAAACTGTTGATATAAATGATTAGATTGTAAAAAAAATAAAAACTCAATAATGGTGCCAATTGAACCAAACTTGGATGTTAACTATTCTAAATCTTGTGAAATATGCATTTTAACCATTGTTCTTGTGATTTTCCAACATTTCCTCTACCAAATTCTCCATTTTAAATTTTACATAATCAATTGCCACATTGAAATTCGAGCTGGCGAAAAAGTGAGCTTTAATATTTATATATCTAACCAACCAATGTGGAAATTAACCAATAAAACAATAAACCCAGGATTGGCTAAGGTTATCTTACGTGGGTACGCTTCACCAGTGTACACCAGAGCTAGCTCCGCAAAAGCTGCTCCAAAAACAACCACTTCAAACGGTTCAAGTGGTCCAACTTATGCTCCAGCTGAAACCAACCCCATTGAAGAATCTTCGAATGAAGTACCGGCTAGTTTCAGTTTCCACGATACTCCTATAGTTGCTGCACCAGTACAGAACAACGGTCACATAGATTGGTCCGATTCGTTCCATGGTTTGGGTTCAAATCCGTTTTCCAGGGAAATTGCTGATGTTTTATTAGCTCCTTTGGCTGACGAGGATATAGAAATTAAACCAGATGGGTTGTTATACTTGCCAGAAATCAAATATAGAAGAATTTTGAACCGAGCCTTTGGCCCTGGTGGTTGGGGTTTGGCTCCAAGAACCGAAAGTTTCATTACTGCCAAACAAATTAGTAGAGAGTACGCCTTGATTTGTCATGGCAGATTAGTCTCGGTTGCTCGTGGTGAACAAGATTATTTTGGTGGCCAGGAAAAAATTACGACTGCTTTGGAAGGGTGTAAGTCAAACGCGTTGATGAGATGTTGCAAGGATTTGGGTATTGCCAGTGAGTTGTGGGATCCCCAATTTATTAAAGCCTGGAAACAGAAATGGTGTGATGAGGTGTTTGCTGAGCATGTTACGACAAAGAGAAAGAAGAAGTTGTGGAAATTGAAGAAGTATAAGACTTTGGATTATCCGTATAAAGCATGCTAGATCGTTATCACTTCGTGATAACGAACGAGCGATTGTGCTCACATAGATTTTTCTACAATAAAGTTACCTTTTGTAAGGACAGAGCAATCACTTCGTGATTGCTAAGGAAGTTCCCACAAAGTGATTTTACAATAAGGGGCCACTTTCATAAGGACAGGTTTTATATTATCTTTAGAAGTTTGTACATAGTTTGAAATATATTCAATGGAGAGTTATTAGAATTCATTGGAAGCATCGAAATGATGATTCCACAATTTTTCCATCTCTGGAAATGTGATCAGTCCATCAATGTGAATTATAGGAAGGCAATCGCCACAGTCTAGTACGTGATTCCAATGATGAAATCCATGTAAATTAAATAACGACAAATGTCACAGTAAAGCTTGGACAAATACAAGATAGATTTTTAGGCCATATTAAATTGGGATCTAAAGTCCAGATCTAGATTACGCGAGCAAAAGCATAATTAAATTTAATGCTGTTGATAATATACATCATCGTGAATTTAGGTTAAGCCTCAGTACTAACTGGCAGAATGTGGTAACTTTATAGTGGATATACCCCAGCAAGAAACTAGATTTATGAATGACCACTTCAGATTATTATAGGGCTCAGGCGTTCAGAAATAAATATGGTCAATTTTACCACATTTTAGAAAGATCTCCACTTTAAAACGAGCAACTTTTCAGAAGAAATAGGAGCCCTCCACGACAAGTATGAGTTCTATTATTATATGGGTAGAATGTAATAAAAGAAACGCAGACCCGAAGGGTCTGATTAAGCCATACAGATAATTCTATGCGTTCGCATCGTGATCTAAAACCTTAAAATGAAAAGTTATAAATAATATCATTAATCAAGAGAATGTAGATATATTGTATTTTGTCAAAGACAAATGCCAATGCAAATCTTTATGTCTCACTTTTTTTTATAGTATATCTATGTGTATGATTACCCTAAATATTTTAGGCTCTCGATTCCAAAACGAGCTACAACTAATCTGGTATTGTCATATTATAGAAGACACGGAGTGATTTCTACATCACTTGTTCGAAATCACTTCGTAATAGCTCAACAAAGCCAAACTTCAGTCAAACAAGCTTGACTGTTAACTAAAGTGTTTGTAGGAAACATGAGAAACAAAGAAGCTACGCTTCAAAGAAAAGAAATGAAGCTTAAATAAAGGGTTAGAAAATGGGAAATAAAGAAGCGAAGCTTCTTCAAAAAATGAAGCTACGCTTCAAAGAAACGAAACTTCGCATGTTCGCAATCACTTCGTGATAGCTCACTTCAATACGAAACTTCGCTTCGTAATTTCTTTCTTTTTTTTATTTAATATAAAATATATATGCGTAATATTCCCCTCAGTATATTTTCTAACTGAAAAGTCTAAATGAACTAGTAATTGAGCCACTTCGCAATCACTAGTTCACATCACTAGTTCATTATCACGAAGTGATAATGAACCTACGTGATTTCGAACGTGATTGCTCGTTTATGGTTTGAAAATACCTCTCCCCACACCCAACATGTCCACAGTTTGTGACAAAGGTCTTCTCTTCCATACATCCCAGAACCCTTGTTCTGGCAACACTTTGCCAGTATTGGCTTCTTCATATTTGGCATCTTCCCCAGCAGACGATTTCGATTGAGCGTGTACTGCAGCATCAACCACGGCAGTTACGGCAGCACCAGAAATACCGGTAAGGATTTTATGTCTTGGCGGCATATTTTTGAAACCAACTGATAAAACAGCAACATTACCTACCATAACGGACCAGAAGGTATTCCAAGCATCATTTTTCTCTCTTAAGTTAGTGATGATCCCTCTTGTTGCCACGGCAGTGGTAACAAAACCTACTACTGAAAGAGGCAATTCCAATTTGAAAGTAGTTCTCTTCCATAAGTATAACCAAGCGTAAGCACCTACAGTAGTATAAAAGCCAAACTTGAATACTTGAGTAGTTTTCTGTTTAGTATCTATAGGAGTGAAATCAGGGTATGCAGCAGAACTGAAAAGATTCTTGAAAGGAGTGGGCCATTTATTAGTGGCATCTGGATACACTGTCACCAATTGTTCTTCAACTTGTTCTGACATGACTAGTAGTGTGTATCTGTTTAAATCTCTGCTTATGTCTCTCCTCAATGAACAATTTTTAATTGGAAGTTTGAGAAAATCACGTGGAAATTAACCACATGACAAACCACGTGAATATTTTTAAAATTTTCATTTTCCAACTGGCGAGTTACCAGACTAGAAGAAGAAAGAACCTATAATAGAATTAGAATATTAGTAAGAAAATATGGGTAAATTTATCACTATTTCTTCAATCATAGGTACTGCCGTTTTAGGGTATGCTGTTTACTTCGATTATAAAAGAAGATCTTCTCCAGAATTCAGAAAATCTTTAAAGAAAAGATCAATTCAACAAGAAAAGAAATCTAAAAAGGCTGCTTCTGAATCTAATAAATTGGAATTGGAAGTTGTAAAGCAAGCTTTAGCTGCTGATTTAGCTCAAAATCCTATTCCAACCGATTTGGAACAAAAGGAACAATTCTTCATGGAACAAGTTGCCATGGGTGAACAAATTGCTGCAAAGGGCAACATGAAAATTGAAGCTGCTATTTGCTTTTATAAAGCTTTGGCTGTATACCCTAATCCAACTGATATTTTGGGTATTTACCAAAGATCTATTCCTGAAGATGTTTATAAGGTTGTCGTTATGATGATTGCCGTGCAGCCTCCTGCTGCTATTACTAATATTATGGGAACTGCTGAAAGTGAAAAGGCTGCTGCTGCTCCACCTACTGAGGAGGATTTGGATTAAGTGATAGCGAACGAAGTGAGCTGTCACGAGTGAGCAATCACAAAGTGATTGTGGACCAAGTTATCACCAAGTTATTCAAGTTATCATGAAGCCATAACTCACTTCGTGAGTTATTACCAATTGTTATGCCAAAGTTCTAATCATGGTCATAGTACTTCGTACTATCCCTCATATTATAAAAATTCGTTTTGTACATATTATACGTTATACTGAAATAGTATTGTAAATTGTAGTGATAGCTCACGAAGTGAGTCATTAATACCAAATGTTGTGTCAAAGTACCAGTAGCACTTCGTACTATCCCTCATATTATAAAAATTCGTTTTGTACATATTATATGTTATACTGAAATAGTATTGTGATTTGTTGTCAGCCATCACGAAGTGATTGAGTTACAGTGAAACCAAACTATGACTGCACTAATAAAGTCATATAGTATAGAAACCACTCCGTGGTTTCTACACTGTTCTCTATCACTTCGTGTTGAACAAGTGGAAGTGCACTCGATTGCAAATCTTGTGCTTCGTAATTCTAATCATTTTTGATTCTTTAGTCAACAGCAGGGTGGTATTCAAATGAGGGTGATTATTGGGGATATTTATTGGAATAGATTTAGCATGTTCTAATTCACCTTTATTTTGTTGATCTTGTTTATTCGACTCTGCTTTAGTGATTATAATTGACTGGTTTTAATTGTAACTTAGTGTTCAGAAAGTTAGTATTCAGTGCAAATGGAAACAATTGGGAAACTATAGATAACCTACGTAAAATACCAGCGTCAAGAGATTCCACCGAGTTACTCATCTTTTCCACTAAATTCAACCTTCGTTATTGTGTGGTGATCTGGTGATTCCAAATTACCACTCACGAAAAAGCACCAAATTGAACTTGCGATTTTACCACATTTTCATAAGTTCAACACGGTGAAGGAGGAGTAATAGATGTAGGTATGATGGAATAGATCTAACTGTGTTGAATTTGGGATGGGTTCGAACCTTTTTAGGAAATTCGGGTTTTTTAGCTCCCAATGTGAGTTATCACGAAGTGATAACGAACAAGTGATTGAAGTGCTCACAAAGTGAGCTATAAATGGCAAACTTGATAATGCCTAAGTACTACACTAAATACTAGTAGTACGTACTATCATTTCTTCATCTTATCAAACTAAACTATATAATAAATATTTATTTATAATGTGTATTAGACTAAAGTACACTTGGTTGCTTTACTCGTCATATACAATCAAATACCAAATGTGATGCAATTGATTGTAATACAATAAATCATTCTAATAATACAATCATAATTACCACTTCTTCATTTTTTGAAAATTAGAAAATCGGTGTTGTACATATTTATACGATTGAAATATATCTATATATAGAAATAGATTCGTAGATCTTGTTGTATTGTTAATTTATAATTATCAACGTGGCATAGCCTAGTGATACCTCACTAGTGAGTTGTGAGCACACTTCATTCGCAATTACTTCGCTCGCAATCACTTTGTGATAGCCCACTCGTGATTGCTCCTTTCGGTCGTTTTCTCGACATTAGGTTTTTCCTTACATTGTGGTATATTTTTTGGTCTTCTTTTGGACTAGTAACATGTTCTTATGGTTGATATTACTCCAAGTAGTCCATGCAATTGGTTTCAACTCCTCTGCATACAACACATCGACAAACTCCACCACTAGGTTCAATACCACCAATTTTCCCAAAAATTCGACAATCCAGCCGCTAACTGACGTCAGTCAGTTCCAATACCAAGGTGTTAGTTTAGGTGGATGGTTGGTATGTATGATAGAATGTTCTTTAATCCAATGCTCTCTTACTAACTAATCTAGGTGCTAGAACCATATATCACCCCTTCGTTATTCGAAGTTTTCGATTCGATACCTGTAGATGAATACCATTATTGTGAACAATTAGGTAAGGATGAATGTTTATCAAGACTAACCGATCATTGGCTGAGTTACTACAATGAATCTGACTTTGCCGCCATGAAAGAGTATGGTTTAAATATGGTTAGAGTCCCCATTGGATACTGGTCGGTTATGCCCATGGATGGAGACCCTTATGTTCAAGGAGCATTGGAATACCTTGACCAGGCAATTGAATGGGCTCAGAAATACGAGTTGAAAGTTTTGATTGATTTACACGGGGCTCCCGGTTCCCAGAATGGATTTGATAATTCCGGGTATAGAGATATTAATTATCCTGGTTGGTTGAATACTACTGCGAACGTTAACCATACGTATAACGTATTAAACGAACTTTATTCCATGTACGGTACTGGAGACATGGCTGAAAAATATAACGATACTATAATTGGTATCCAAGTATTAAATGAACCCAATGGACCCTTTTTAGATATGGATCAAGTCGAGGAATTTCATAATCAAACATACATGGATTCAAGGAATATCATGAGTTTGAATATTCTGATACTCTTGCATGATGCATTCCAAGATTTAGGGTATTGGGACGATTTTTTATCGGATCAATCGGTTGAAGATTACACTAGTAAAAACCAATACTACAATATCATGATCGATCATCATCGTTATGAAGTTTTCGATCCTGGTGCTTTGAAAATGAATATTTCCCAACACATTTCCAGTATTAACAGTTACCTGTCGGGCATTGATGACGAGTACCATCCGGCAATCGTCGGCGAATGGTCTGCCGCTTTGACAGACTGTACCCCTTGGTTGAATGGAGTTGGTCTAGGCTCTAGATACGAAGGTCAAGACCCTTACGATAACGACTACATCGGAAGCTGCTCCAATGTCAACAATTTTGATCAATGGTCAGATGAAGAAATAAAAAATCATCGAAAATATATCGAAATACAATTAGACCAATATAGTTCCAAATCCAAAGGGTGGATCTTCTGGTGTTGGAAAACAGAAAACGCCATTGAATGGGATTTTCAAAAGCTAGTCCAGTTGGATCTTATGCCACAACCTTTGAATAATTTTACTTATATTAAAGATGGGGTTGATACTGAAGCCCAAAAGAATTTAGCAATTTCCCAAAAAGCCAACTATTTGATATCTGGTCTCAGTATCGTATTATATATATTGTTTGTTGTTTAATAGAAGTTTTAATAGAAGTTTTCACAAAATCTTTTTGCAACCATTGTCGTCATAGCTTGTCCTGTATGAAGATGCCGTCAACGGAGATATTTCACCCAATATAATTTTCAATTCTTTATATTATAAACCAAAAGAAAATGTCAAGATCAGTTAACGTAGCTATCATAGGATCAGGTGTGGTTGGATCTGCATTTATCAACCAATTGAAAAATTTGAAATCTGCTGTTAAATTTAATGTTGTCTACTTAGCTAGATCTTCCAAAGAAGCTATTTATGATGGCGACTACAAACCCGTTGATTTGAGCAGCTACAAGACTGTTTCTGCTAAACCAGTATTATCGTTACCAGAATTGACCAAATTCTTAACTTCAGCTTCAAAACCAACCATTTTGATTGATAATACCTCGAACGAAACTATTGCCAATTATTATCCAAACTTCATTGAACAAGGTATTTCTATTGCTACCCCTAACAAAAAAGCTTTCTCTTCTGAATTATCAGTTTGGAATCAAATCTTCCAAAATTCGGAAAAACCTCAAGGTGGTTTGGTCTATCACGAAGCTACCGTTGGTGCTGGTTTACCAATCATTGGTCCTTTAAGAGACTTGGTTGCTACTGGTGATAAAGTAGAAAAAATTGAAGGGATCTTCTCCGGTACTTTGTCATACATCTTCAATGAATTTTCCACCACCGATGCAAACTCATCGGTTAAGTTTTCTGATGTTGTTAAAGTCGCCAAAGACTTGGGTTACACTGAACCAGATCCAAGAGATGACTTAAACGGTTTGGATGTTGCCAGAAAAGTTACTATTTTAGCCAGAATTTCTGGTTTTGAAGTCGAATCTCCAACCTCTTTCCCAGTCGAATCTTTAATTCACCAAGAATTGGAATCTGTCGAATCAGCTGCTGAATTCATGGAAAAATTACCAAACTATGATCAAGACATTGAAAAGGTTAAACAAGATGCTTTGAAAAATAACCAGGTCTTGAGATTTGTCGGTAAAGTCGACTTTACCACCAATAAAGTTTCAGTGGAAATTGGTAAATACGGTTTTGACCATCCTTTTGCTTCTTTGAAAGGTAGTGACAATGTTGTATCCATCAAAACTGATAGATACCAAAACCCATTGATCATCCAAGGTGCTGGTGCTGGTGCTGAGGTTACCGCCCATGGTGTGTTAGCCGATGCCATCAAAATCGCAGAAAGAATTGCTAATTAATAGACTTTAGTTATAAATAAAATATATTTAACGTATATACATCTAACCATTCGTTACAATGGTCTTCTTATATATTTCATTAGCTTCTTTGAAAACCTCTCGTAAATATTCTTTATCTTGACATGCCGATCTAAATTTCAACATTACCCGTTGTGAATCAATCGTTTCCAATTTTAATGTTTCTTGATCGATACTTGTACTGGTGGTAAGTGACGCACTTACCCGAATTAAATGAATGTTGTTAGGCGCCAAAAAGAAATCTCCATTTTCTCTCAATTCGACAATATAAATACCGGATTTATGAACGAATTGTGCATATTTGAAAGATGGTTTACCCCAACTATAGGAAATTTCAATATTTTCCTTCAGTACTAATACGGTTGATCTATTATCTAACAAAAAGTCAGTTTTTTTCAAAAAATGGAAATGATAATAGAAAGGATTATCCAATAAGATTTTTTGCAGTACAAGCAG